>RJWT010019041.1:0-18569 GCA_004365215.1 Cuniculus paca
AGAAACTGAAAGACTCAATAAGATACAAAATTCCCGATAAATATGGAGAAAAGGTTCTGAAGTCCAATGGTGCTTTTATTCTTTGATTTGATTGGTTTAAGTCCCTTTCCTACTATTTGATTGCAATATGTGAGAAGATAAAAACAGCTCTTTTGAAAAATGGGACACTACGGTAGCCATTGCTGGTTTCTTGTTGTCCAACTTGAAGACCTGTAATGTTATTCTCTTTTATCTGGTTTTATACTACTTTGTTTTGTTTGAGTTTATTGTCTGTAAATATATGAACACCCATTTCAAAGAAGGCAAGAGACACTAGGGTAACCCTTGTTAATCTCCTGTTGTTATGTTTTGAAAACCTGTATAGCTTGCAGTGTTCTGTTTTGAAATGCTATATTATGTTTGACTCTATTCTATTTTCTTTTGCTTTGTTTTGTTCTGCTTTGTTTCATTTTGTTCTATTCTCTTTAAAATAAAAAAACGTTAAAAAAAATAAAGTTAGGGACTTTAAGAGTGTAGTCAGAATAAAGTAAAGTCATAGAGTGGTGTCTTAATCTGATAGATTTGGTGTCCTTATAAAAAGAGACACCAAAGATCTTTTTCTTCCTATCTATGATCACGCGGCAGGAAGGTGACCATCTACAAGGCAGGAAGAGAGGTTTCACCAGAAACCAACCCTGCAAGCCTATTGACCTCTGACTGCTAGCCTCCAGACTGTGAGAAAATAAGTGTCTGCTATTTAAGTCACGCAGCCAAGGTGACTAATCCAGAGAGGTAAGATTCAGTAAAATCACACTCAAGCCTAATGACCTCCAGACTGTGAGAAAATAAGTGTCTGCTATTTAAGTCACTCAGCCAAGGTGACTAATCCAGAGAGGTAAGATTCAATAAAATCACACTCAGTTATAGACCAGAGGTAATAATTATTAGACAGGATTTTAAAATAACTATAATGAATATATTAGAGGACCTGAAAAAAAGGTACATGACATACATGTTCAGCTGGAGAATTTTAGCAGTGGGGAAACTATACAAAAATAACTTAATGGAAATTCTAGGTCTTTCAATGAATTTACAGTAAATTGTATATACCAGAAAAACATCATCAAACAAACTAATTATCAAAAAATGAATCATAGGGTTAATAGACTGGAACACAGAATTCAAGTATTGTGTGACAATATCAAATACACTAACATAGAAATAATAGGAGTCTCAGAAGGACAAAGAACAAGACAGAAAAATATTTAAAGAAAAAAATGGCAAAAGATGATGAAAGATATCAATTCTCAGACACAAAATCAATGAACTCAAGCAGAACGATTAAAATAAAACCACAATAATCACACTGAAATCAAGCTGTTGAAAAATATAGTCTTGAAAGCAACAAGACTAAAGAACTAAATATCATTAAAGGAATCATATTAAATATTATACCTGAATTCTCACCCAAAATAATAAAATCCTAAGTCTCTGTGTTACAATCAGTTAGCACATTCATCTGTTTACCAAGAGGTTGGTGGTTCGAGCCTATGCAGGGTTGAGTAGTGACATTGTAGGTGCCCAAAATAATAAAATCCAGAAGACTGTGAAACATTTTTAAGGGCTGAAAGAAAAAATATTATTAAGTTATAATTCTATAACTAGAAAAACTATAGATCAAAAATTAAGAGCAAATTAAAACTGTTCTGATACAAATGGTTAAAACAGTTTTCAACATATGGGATGTTAAAAGAAGTTTCTTATGCTGAAAAGCAAGGACACCAAATAAAAGCCCAATTTTGTAAGAAGAAACGTGAAACACTGTGAAGGGCAAATAGGTTGGAAAACACATGAATTTTTTAACATTACATTACATGTAATATACCCTTAAATATTTTTAAAAGATTGTTGATTCTTGGTGCTAAAATAAAATGCTAAAAATACTCTAAGAAAAGAGACAAGACTTCCTGCTGGCCTCCTCTGCAGGAAGGAACTTTCTGGGGGCAGAGAAAACCAGATCTGCCTCCACCCACCAGCCACCAACAATAGGAGGCTTGCTTCCTGGCAACCAGTGGGAGCAGGGACATGCAGCCAGGTAAGGCCTGCACCTGCAGGCTACCATCAAAGGCCCTTGTTTCCTTTGGGCAGCCATCACTCACCAGAAGAATCAGACAAACACACCCCTGTGTGCCTGCCACCATCACACAAGCCCAGTGTAAGCATGCAGGTTGAGAGAAGCAACCCCTCCACCACACACCCCTGTCCATTAAGGAAGCCCCAGTGTAACTGCACAGGTCTGGAGAAGCCCACCTCACACCAGGCAACCTCCCTGTAAACCTGGGGTCAGAGGAATTGCTAAGCATATCTAAAGAAGACTTAGATAAAAAAAGAACAGCATAAGAAAATGATGGAAACCTTGAATGAGCAATATAGAAAGGAATTACAATGCATGAAACAGATTTAAAAAGATATCCAGGAAATTAAACAATCAAAAGCTGGACAAACCACTTGAAAGAGACTGAAGACAGACTTTCACACCTTGAAGACAGGATTTCAGCTAGTGATCACAAAAGGAAATATTTTTTAAACATAACAAAGAATCAGGAAATAACAATTCAATGGCTGCAAGATGATGTGAAGAGAAATAATTTAAGAGTAATAGGTATCAGTGAAGAATCAGGGGTCAACACAAATGAAATTAAAAAGCTATTTACAGAAATAATAATGGAAAACTTCCCAAACATGGGAAAAGGATCTGGTATACAGATAACTGAGGCATAGAGAATGCCAACTAGCCATAACCAAAGTAAATCTACACCCAGACATATAATAATCAAGATCCCAGAAATTCAGCACAAGAACAGAATATTAAAAGCTGAGAGAAAAGAAACAGATCACCTATTAAGGAAAACCAATCAGAAATCACGGTAGACTTCTCAACACAAACCATCAAGTCAAGAAGAGGTTGGAGTGAAGTAATGCAAGCCCTGAAAGAAAACAACTTCCAACCCAGATTGATGTACCCTGCAAAACTATCTTTCAGAATCAATGAAAAAATAAGATACTTGCAGGATACAGAACAACTGAAGGAATTCACAACCACCAAACCAACCCTACAGAGAGTGCTGAAAGATAATCTTGAGAGAGATAAAGATGACCATGGTTCCAGGAACAGCAGCAGAGGAGGATCACCAAACAAGACAGGCAATTGAATTAAAAGGAAAAGTAGAGGGCCAACAACAGGAGGATAACATGGCAGGGACCAACCAATGTATGCTGGTTGTAACCAGTAATGTAGATGGCCTCAATTCAGCAATAAAAAGAAACACAGGGAGAGTGGATCAAGAAACAAGACCCATTAATATACTGTATATAAAAACAAATTTAACTCAAAAGGAAATTCATAGACTGAAAATCAAAAGGGAGAAAACAATTGTTCCATGCCACAGAAGACCAGAAAAATGCAAGGGTAATTAGCCCAGCAACCACAGAATGGATAAGAAAGATATGGTATTTTCATACAATGGAAAGCTACCCAGCTACAAAACAGGATAATCTTGAGGTTCTTTGACTGCAACTGGAAATCACGTTCATGGGTGAAACAGTTTGAACTCGTATGGGTGAACACTAGCATAAAAAGCAGAAGGAGTTAGTGGGATCCAAAAACACAATAGATATTATAAAATTGATAGGGGAGGAAACATCTAGGAGGATAAGGAGGTAACCAATGTTATTTTCTTATTTTCTTGTCTTGAACTCCTGTAATGTTTTCACAATTTGGTTTGGTTTGGTTCTGTTCTGTCCTGTTTTGTTAGATTTTACTGTGTCAAATGGTATGAGCAGCTAGTTTGAACATAATGGGATGTATTATGGTAATCATGGCTAGTTTCCTATAATCTCATTTTGTAGTCCTATAATGCTTTCGTTCTTCTGTTTAATCGGTGTTACTGTTTGGTTTGGTTTGGTTTTACTATGTGTGATGGTATGAACAGCTATTTTGAAGAAAAAGAGACATTATAGTAACCATTGTCCATTTCCTGTTATCTGGTTTTGAAGTCCTGTAATGGTTTCATTCTTTTGTTTTGATTGGTTTTAGTCTGTTTTCTTATTATTTGATTTGACTGTGTATGAGTGTATGGAGAGCTATTTTGAAGAGAACAAGAGACACTATGGAAGCCATTGTTGATTTCTTATTGTCTTGCTTTGAAGTCTCATAATGCTCTCATTCTATTGTTTTGATTGGTTTTATACTATTTTGTTTTGTTGGATTTTATTGTGTGTGAAGGTATGGACAATTATTACAAAGAAAACAAGAGACCTTATGGTAGCCACTGTTGATTTCCTGTTATCTTGTTATGAGGTTGAGTGTTACTTGCATTGTTCTGTTCTGATTTGCTTTATTCTGTTTTGTTCTGTTTTGTATTGTTTTAGTCTCTTTAAAATAAAAAAAGAAAAGAGACAAGAAAGGATAAAGACAAGAAAAAGCATAAAATGAAAATAAAAGCAATAAACTGGTAGAATTAAACCCAACATATTAAAATGTCATTAAAAGTAAGTAAATTTAAACCTTAATTAAGAAGCAGGAGTATCAGAATGAGGAGAAACTATAAGATAAAACTATATTTTACTTAATAGCGACAAGAAAGACATACAGTAAAAATAAAGAGACAAGTTGAAAATAAAAGAGTGGAAGATATAATGCACAACCACTAAACTATAGGAAAGTCAGAAATCACGGTAGACTTCTCAACACAAACCATCAAGTCAAGAAGAGGTTGGAGTGAAGTAATGCAAGTCCTGAAAGAAAACAACTTCCAACCCAGATTGATGTACCCTGCAAAACTATCTTTCAGAATCAATGAAAAAATAAGATACTTGCAAGATACAGAACAACTGAAGGAATTCACAACCACCAAACCAACCCTGGTATATTAGTACCAGACAAAATAGACTTTAGGTAAAGAGTATTATCAGAGCTGAAGAGTATTATTCTCTCAAAAAATAAAGTGGTTAATTCCTTAAAACAAAAATCTCTTAAATATGTAAGTGTCCAATAACAAACATGAAGCAAAAGTTGACAAAAAGGAAAAGGTAAGCAAATCTACATTGGTAAGTGAAGACTTTAAAAACCTTGTGATACTTTGTACTGTGTCAAAACTAGAACTGTACACCTTGAATCATCTTTTATGTTTGATTTCATCTTAGCTTTAGTTGCAATAGAAATTTGAGTAGGTTTAGAGAGCAAAAGTTAAGCAGCAGTCATTGGACTCTTTTGATGTGAAATACAAAGTTGTGTTGCAACTCACATGTACCACTGATGTGTTGCCATTTTTTGTGCAACAGTTCCCAGGGCACTTTACACTCCCATTAGATTCCCTCTTTTAGCCTTTCTGAGTGCTGGACAATATGCATGTGCACCTCCGTGGTGAAGGGTGACAGTTCCTTCTGTGAGTCATGCACTTCATTACGTGTCAAGTAAAAGACAGATCCAGGTTCCTGACCATCTTCATGAGATCCAATCTGTCCTTGCATGTTTTAATCTATCCTTTCTCTTCTCTGCTTTGCGTATAATGTTTATTCCTCACTACAAGTCTCCTAATCCATAGCAACTTTAGAGCCATCATCAGGCAGAGAGACACCAAAATTCCATAGGCTTCTTCCCCAGCTCTTAAAATTGCATAAGGTCATAAAATTACTCTTAAAAATAATCTTTTTTTAGTTGTATAAGATCTATTTCCCTTACTCCCTGTTAATGATACTGCTTGTAGTTTCCTAACTGTTCTAATTCACACAACCTCTCTCCCAATAATTGATAAACAAAAATTTAACAAGAATATTGAAGAATTTAAAAGAATTTATCAGCCATCTTAATGTAATTAACATTAAAAGAAGAATTAGCTTAACAATACAATGTACATCCTTCTCAAGAGTGCATGAAATACTCACTAAATGATATGTTAGATGATAAAATGAACCTCAGTAAATGTAAAGGGATTAAAATATAGCAATATGCTTTCTGCCCACATCAGGGTTATGTCAGAAACCCATAACAAAAATTGGTTTAAAAGCTTAGAAACATTTGTACAATGTACCTCCAAGTAAAAGATGAATTAAGAAACCCCAAGGAAAGATTTTATTATATTTTAATTGAATAATGAAATCATAATAAAATCAAAATTTGTAGGTGTTAACAGACCTTAGGCAGAAGCATATTATGCGCTGTTTTGGTGCCTATTTAGAAAAAAAGAAATGTACAACTTAAGGTAATATTTAAAAAGAGAAAATAAATCTCAAAGTGAACGAAGAAAGTAAAAAGAAAAGCAGAAATCAGTGAAGTGAAAAATTTCAAAACAATAGGAAAAAGAACCAACTCAAAGGTGTATCTTTCAAAAATAGATTAATAAAATTGGTAAATCTCTAGCAAGAGTAATAAAAAAGAATACAAGTCTTCAAATATTAGACAATAAAAAGTACGTTATCACAAATCTTATAGATATTATATTGCACTGCATTGCATTGTATTTTTATGGTACTGAGGCTTAAACCTAGGACTTTTGCACTGAGCTATATCCCCAGCTCTGCTTATGTTTTGTTTTGGTTTGGTTTGGTTTGGTTTGGTTTGGTTTGGTTTGGTTTGGTTTGGTTTGGTTTGGTTTAATGACAGGGCCTTGCCAAATTGCTTACTTACTGAGACTTGGCTCAAATTTTCAATCCTTCTGCCTCAACATCTGTGAATGTGAGGATTACAGGTATGTGCCACATAGTTGGCAAATCCTATAAATATTAATAATAATGGGATATTTTGAGCAACTTTTGCCAATAAATTTGACAATTTAGATAAATGCACAAATTTATTTAAAAACATAACACCAAAACTAAAAAAACAAGTAAAAGAAAAACCTCAACAACCTTGTATCTGTTTTACAATAAATTAAATACATAAGTAAATAAATAAATAAATTTCTAATTTACTTTTAAGCCAAATAATTTTAATGGTGGATTCTATGAGGCATGTCACATGAAAATTGTGCCAATTCTACAAAAACTCTTTCAAAATATAGAAGCTAGAAAAAACAGTTTTTAAATCACCACACAAACACAGCATAATCCTAATAAAACAAGGACTACTGGTATAGCTTGTATGTAGATGTCCCCCCAAACCCTGATGCACTCATAGGTGGGGCTTTTTAGAGTTAGCTGGATCCAAGTTTTGTGATGCTGGGATTAAGGGTGACCCACTCTGGGTGTGAGTGGCTCTGCCCAAAGTGTGAGTGTCCTGAATAGAATATAAAAAGATGGAAAGAAGGCAGCTGCTGCTGCCTGCTGCCTGTTGCTGGCTGCTATTTGTTGCTGCTGTTTGCTACCTTCTGCCTGCCCTGCCACACCATGGACTGTTTCTCCTCTGTGATGACTCTGTGCCATGCCACCCTGCCTTGGAGCCACCTGACTATGGGCTGAAACCACTACAAACTATGATCCAAATAAATTTTTCCTCCTTTAACTTTGAATGTTGAGTATTTTGTCAGCAATGAGAAAATTGACTAAGACAAGTATATAAGATAATAAAATATAGACCAATTTTCCTCAAGAATCTAGATGTAAATGGGTTTAATAAAATATTAACAAATTATTTGTAGCATTATATTTTTAAATATAAATTATGATCAAGTAAAATTTATTCCAGAAGAAACAAAGGTGGTTGTGATAGTTAATTGTGATGTCAACTTGAATAGGTTAAGAAACACCTAGAAGGTTACTAGAGGGTCTGTGGAAGAGTGACATGTATGCCACAGACTGAGGAGATGAGAACCACTCTGGAATGAAAGTGGGGCTAGTAAAAAGGCTTGTAGCCTGGATCAAATAAAAAGGAAAATAAGAAGGCTTTCTCTTTTACTGTTCAGAGGAGCTCCAGTCTTCACCATCACCTTTGGATGCTCCTCTCCAGTTCCTTCAGGTTTCCAGTGCATCCACTTCAGCCTTTCAACACAGACCCATTGGTTTTCCAACACCATCTTGCATAGTAATTTACAATGATCTTCAGACCTTCAACTTTCAACTGGATCCTCTGACTCTCTCCAGTACACCGACAGCCATTTTGCATTCTTCCATCCATGATTTCCTAAGTAGCCACTGCTAACCTACTTAGTAAATCCTTTATATATCTACTATATTACATCTATTCTTCCAATGAACCCTAACTGATATATTGACTGAACATAATAGAACAGTGCAATTTGCTGTATTACAGTGAGCTAAAAATTTTATTATCAAGAAAAAGCAAAATGTGAGTCAAACTCAAGTTCTGTTCATGATTAAAAGAAGAAAATAATCCTTTCAACAAATTAAGATTGGAATGGAAATTCTTCAGTGTAATAAAGCTTTATATGAAAAATCTATTGCTAATATTTTCTTAATGCCAAAATATTAAATGTTTTCTTCCTGTGACTGGGAAAAAGACAAAGATGTCTGTTCTCATTATTACTGTTAAATAAAATGTTAGAGAATCTACATAGTTCAATAAGAAAAGAAGAAAGGTAATGTGATTAGAAAAGAAGTAAAGAAAACTACTCATTTGTGACAACATGATAGCATATGAAAAAATCCTTAGAAATATAAAAACAGAAACTAGTAAAAGTTTTACCAGAACTAGGGTCACGTCCCATCATAATGAAGAATAAAACCATGGACAGAAGGGGTGAGGTGTAAGCAAATTTGTTTGCAAGATATAAAGATAATACCATGGTTACTGTTCTGAGCCTTAAATATTCTATTGTTAAAGATTTTCTAGAAATAAAAAAAGATATAAAGGTAAGAAAGTAAAAGATACAAAGGCAAAGAGGTAAAGCTCCCACTAGTTAGGAGGAAGTTCTGAGTCGAACACCCACAAGGAATCTTTGTCTAGGGGCTTTTAAGGGGTTTAGAAGGGATCTTAGGCCATTGTGCAAGCAGTAAAATCTCCATCCTATAGGAAACCACAAACTTTACAATCTGTCCAGTGTTCACACAGTGTCTACACAGGGCCCATGCACCCTTGAGCCAATAGCCTGCCTGTTCCTACTCTGGAGAGCTCCCAGGCAGCTCAAGGACAACTGCCAGATGTTTCTGTAAGACCCCTGGAAGGTCATGACCCAGTAGACTCTACTTTGGGTTTCTTAACTCTATAATGGGGCTGTTGTTCTTCCTACCTACCCAATAGAAACCTAACTCATCTCACTAATTTCTGTTCCTATCTCATTAATTCATGAAAGCAATGAGTGAATATGGCAATGCTGCAGATTGCAAACTCAACCCAAAACTTTGTTTGTGTTTCTATATATACTATCAATGAACAACTGGAAATAATTTTTAATTACCATTTATAATAGCATTCTAAAATATGAAATAATTAGAAACTGCTTTAGTAAATGATTCATAAGACCTCCATACTAAAAACTATAAAAGAGTTGCTAAGAGAAATTAGACAATATCTCTCCTAAAGATAGAGAAAGATACACAAGTACCATGTTCATAGATTAGATAACATACTGTTAACACACTGGTTTTCTCCAAACTAAGCTATTGACCCAGTTCAATTCCAGTAAGAATTCTGACTTTAATAAACCTTTGAAGAAATTGGCATATTTCTATGGGGTTGACTCTAAAACTTATATGTAAATATGAATCGAGAATAGCTAATATAATACTGAAATGATTGATATTGGAGGACTTACTCTATCTCACTTCAACACTTACTTTAAAAAATATAGTAACAGCCAGGCATGATGTTGCATGCCTGTAATCCCAGCACTCAGGAGGCTGAAGCAGGAGGATGGCTATGAGTCTGGGCTACACAATGAGTTCAAGAGCACCCTAACCTACACAGCAAGACTCTCTGTCAAAAAAAAGTACAGTATCAAAAACCAGTGTGATAGTAAGCATACAAAACAGGAAATAGATCAAAGAATATGGACTTCAGTAACAGACCCAAAAATATGCCTTTTGACAAGAGTTTCAAACAACTCAATAGAGAAAGAAAAGTTTTAATCAAATAGTCCTGAAACTGGAATTTTATATTTTTTAAAACATCGGCTCTTATCTCACACACAAATATTGACAAATTTAAGACAGCATTAACCTAAACACATAAGCTACAACCTCTAAGAAATAAGTACAGAAAACTAACCATTCTTCAGGCAAAGACTTCTTAAACAAGATACATTAAAACCTATGGAAGAAAAAAAAAAGGCAATCTTGACTTCAAAAATGAAAATTTCTACATACCAAAAAACTCTCAGAAATGGAAACAAAAGAAAAAGACTGAGAGGAGATATTTGTAAAATCTGTATATAACTAAGGACCGGCATATAAAATATTTCAGAAATATGGCATGATAATTTTTAATTGAAAGCAAGACAAAGGGGCTGGGGCTTTAGCTCAGTGGCTCAAGTGCCTGCCTGGTAAGTATGAGGTCATGAGTTTGATCCCCAGTACCAAAATAAATAAACAAATAAAAATGTTTTTAAAAATCACAAAAGAATATAAATTAGTGACCAAAAACTACATGACAAAATACTTGGATCACTAGTAATTAGGGAAACATAAACCACAATGATTATCAATATATACGTACTAATATGGATAACATGAAAATGACTAACAACACCAAACACTAGAAATGATGCAAAACAATCACAACTCTCATATATTATGGGTGCACATATGAAATGGAAATCTGCAATTTCCTGAAAAATTTCTTTGAAAATTTCCCACAGGATCAAGATGGTTGTATACATGAAAAACTCCCCACAATGAGTGTAATCATTATGCACTGCAAATACATACAAATAAAGAATATGCATGTATGTATAAGTATATACATATGTATGTATAATATATATTTATATTTACCTGGAATACCTAGCCTTCCCTAAGAACATTATAGGGCAGAAGATAAACCTTGTAAATATTTAGGGCCTATCACATCAATAAAATTCTTCGGGATTTAAGAGCTTAGAGCATGCCAGGACAGTACTTTTAAAGTAAAGAATGAATTACTATTCTTTGTACCTCCCACCAAAAAATAGTATGATGCATAATTATCTTGCTCAGGTTCTAGAGGCAGCATATTCCAAACCTAGGATGGTGTTTCTACCCATTTATGGCAATGCATGAAAGGCTTTTAGCTTTGAGTAAGGCCTAGAGCAACAAAGAAGGATAGACACAGCCAGATTCTGGAGCAAGTGGCCCTGCTTCTTGACTCATATGACCAGTAGTCAACAATGCATTCAAGGTATTACTAGTGGAAAAAAGATGTTACAAGAAGTTTATAACAAATATAGTAAGAGAAATAATATATGTCTTGCAGTGGATAATTGTTCTACTTGCAAACAACAAATTCTGTTCTTCTGAACACTGCTAGAGATAGAAGAACTCTTTCTCCTGGGACATCAAGTGAACAAATGTACAGAAATACTGATCATAAGCTATTAGGCTCATAAAAGCATAAGGTCAGACAAGCCCAGCAGCAGGCCAAGATAGTCATACAATAAGAACTGAGTGTGAACAAGAATGGAGGGTTTAAGAAATGATTTCTTTTGGAACCGCTGGATCTGTCTCTAAACTGACATTAATTCCAGGAGACTGCAAAACATCATTGTGGTCCACCAGTCAGAATAGGGTCTATACAGTTCAGGTAATTAGTGGAATTTTGACTCAGGTACATCTCACAGAGGACTTGTATACATCTGGACAGATCCTATGATTATTTCCCTAGTTCCAGAATGATTAACTGAAATAGACATAGGTAGCAATTGCTAGAATCCTCACATTAGTTTACTGACCCATGGACTAAAGGCTACTTTGGTGAGAAAAGCCAAGTGGAAATGACTAGAACTGCCTCTACCTAGAAAAATAATAAGCCAAAAGTGGTAACTCATTCCTGGAGGGACTGCAGAGACTAGTGTTACCATCAAGAAGTTGCAAGATGCAGGGGTGGTGATTCCCACCACATCTCCCTTCAAGTCACCTTACTTGGCCTGTGCAGAAGCCAGATAGAGAATGACAGTGGGTCACTGTAAGCTTAATACAATGATTCCATTTTAGTTTCTGTACCAGACATAGTTTCATAACTTGAACAAATTAACACATCCCCTAGGACCTGGTATATAGTCATAGATCTGTTGTAAATGCATTTTTATCAATACTTCTTAGTAAAGACCCTAAGAAGAAATTTACATTCAGCTGGCAAGATCAGCAACACAACTTCACCACCCTGCCTCAGGAGTACATCAGCTTTCAAAGGCTGTGTTGTAACAGTCTATAGGAATCTTGCACACCCTTTCCTTCTACAAGATAATACACTACTTTAATGAAAGTATGCTGACTGAACTGAGTAATCAACAAGTGGTAACTACCCTAGACTTGGGTAAAACATTTGATTGTCAGATGGTGGGAAATAAATGGGAAAAAATCATAAATCTACTTCCATGAAACTTCTAGGGATCCAGACATGTGGGGCATGTCAAGATAGTCCTTCTATAATGAAGAACAAGTTGTTGCTTATGGCCTCACCTTCAACCAAAAAAAGAGACAAAACACCTAGGAAGCCTCTTTGAATGTTGAAGGCAGCATATTCCTCATTTGTCTATGCTATTCTGGCCCATTTACTGTGGAACTGAAACACCAGCTAGCTTTAAGTGAGGCCTAGAACAAAAGAAGTCTAAAACAGAATGAGGCTGCCATGTAATCTTCTGATCAAGTAACTCACTTTACAGCCAAAGAAATGTTAAAATGGAACCATTATTATGGAATTCACTTGCCTTTCTGAAGCAGATGGTTCAATAAAATGGTGGAATGGCCTTTTGAAGACTCTGTTACAGTCCAGCTAGATGGCAATACCTTACAGAATTGGGAAAAAGTTGTCTAGGTGGAGTATATTCACCCCAAATAAACATTCAATCTATGGTTCTACTTCTACCATAGTCAGGATTCACAAATCCAAGAATTAATGAATAGAAATGACAGTGGAACCATGCATCATTACTCCTAGTGTCTGACCAGCAAAATTTCTCTTCCTATTCCTGAAACCTTATGTTCTACTGACTTGGATGTCTTAGTTCCAAAACACAGGAATGCTTCCACAGGCTAATACAATAAAGCTTTTAATGACCTGAAGGTTAAGACCACCACCTGGCCACTTTGGGCTCCTCATGCCTCTGAATCAGCAAAGTAAGGAGGTACTGGACTGACTGAAATAATTCATCCTGACCACGAATGGGAAGATGGACTACTGCACCACAACAAAGATAAATAATATGTCTGGAATATAGCCTATTCCTTAGGGTGTCTCTTAGTATTAACATGCCCTGCAATTAAAGTCAATGGAAAACTACAACTATCCAATTCAGACAAGACTACTAATGGAGTACAGGTTTGTATCACTCTAACATGTAAAGAAGCACAAACACCTGAGGTTCTTGTTGAAGGGAAAAGGCATACAGAATAAGTAATAGAATAAGGGAACTGTAAATACCACACACTGCCATGTAACCAGTTGCAGAAAAAAAGGTTGATATTATCACAATTATATCCCCTTATATTTGTTATAAATATTGTGTGCATAATTTATTTTCATCTATGTCTCTTACTCTTACCGTGATACATAAGCTATATCAATGTAATACCACAATATTTAAGTATTGTGAATTTTTTCTTGGTGCTAGAGATTGGACCTATACTAGGCAAGTGCTCTACTACTGAATTACACATGAAGCCCTTCTTCATTTGTTTTTTGGATGGAGTCTCACTACACTGTGCAGGCTGGCCTAGAACTTGTGATCCTCCTGCCTCAGCCTCCCAAGCAGATAGGGTTACAGGCAGGCATTATCACTCTTGGCAAGTATTATTAATGTTATCTCATAGTATATAAGTCTCAAGGAGAAGAGTAAACATCACTCAAGAATTTTTCTTCCTTTTAAGGGGAATGTGTTAGTATACTTCTTGTTGAACAAAAAGTAATTGCATCATGTCTGGTGATAAATGATAGCCTTCTGGAGTAAGATGAAGTCTCAGTGTTGTTTTAATTTGCACTTTTCTAATGGCCAGAAATGTTGAACATTTCTACATGTATTTATTGGTCATTTGTACTTCCTCTTCTGAAATGTATCTATTCATTTAAATTACTCATTTTTGATTGGCTGTTTTACTTGGGGATGTCTTTTTTTTAAACTCTTCATATTTTGTACATAAGTCTTCTGACTGAAGAAGAGCTAGCAAAAAATTTTTTTCCATTCTGTAGATTCACAGTGTTGGCTGTTTCTTTGACTGTGGAGAAGTGTTTTTTAATTTGATTTTATCTTATTTGTTGATATTTGGTATTATTTCCTGTGCAACCAGGGTTCCATTCAGAAAGCCCTCGCTGACACCTATGAATTCAAGAGCTTTATCTATTTTGTCTTACACCAGATTGTTTTAGATCACAGCATTTTTTTAAGCCTCCATGAGCTGCATGAGCCAATCCTTCATAATAAATTACTTTCAGATAAATTATGGAAGACAGATAGATAGATAGATAGATAGATCGATCCTGTTGGATCAGTTGCTTTTCAGAACTCTAATATACACGTAAAAATAATTCTTTTTAACTCCTACCTCGTATTATACTAAAAAATAATTCTGGGCAGATTGCCAACATATATGTAAAAGATGGACAAGGACCAGCTGAAGAACTTCATGACCACCAAACCAACCTTGAAAAGAATACTGAAAGATACTCTAGATAAACATAAAAATAGCTACGACTTCAAGAAGATCAACAGAAAAAAAAAATACCAAGCAGGGCAAACAATTAACTAAAGGAAAAAGGTAAAGAAACCACTGCAGAAAGATAACATGACAAAAATAAGCCAGTATATACCAGTTATAACCATTAATGTAAATGACCTCAATTCACCAATCAAAAGGAACAGACTGGCAGAATGGATCAAGGAACAACATTCAACCATAAGCTGTCTACTAGAAACCCATCTAACCTGAATCAGACTGAAAGTCAAAGAATGGAAAACAATACTCCATGCAACAGGAAACTCCAAAAAAGCAGGGGTATCTATTCTGTTCGCAGATGATGTGAACTTCAAGTCAAGAATGGTCAAAAGACATAAAGAAGGTCACTATATACTGGTTAGGGGAAAATTCCAAGAGGAAGAAATAGCAATCTTAAATATATATGCACCAAATATGGGAGCACCCAACTACATAAAACAAATATTAGTAGAAATGAAAAATCAAACAAGCAATAACACAATTATAATGGGAGATTTTAACACACCCTTGACTCAAAGAGACAGATCAACTAGACAGAAAATCAGTAAGGAAATAATACAACTGAATTAAACTTTTGAACAAATGGACCTGGTAGACATGTACAGAGTTTCCCCCAATGACATCAGAATATGCATTCTTCTCAGTTTCACATGGGACAGTCTCTAGAATAGACCATATACTAGCTCACAGAACATGCTTAAGTAAATGCAAAGGAATCAAAATTATCCCATGCATACTATCTGATCACAGTGCCATCAAACTGGAAATTAATGACAAGAAAAACTGTGAAAACACTGTAAACACGTGTAAATTAAATAATACACTTCAGAACAAGCAGTGGGTCACAGAGGAAATTAAACAATATCTACCAGCAAATGAAAATACAAACACAACTTAATGGAATCTGTGGGATGCAATGAAAGCAGTCCTCAGAGGGAAATTTATTGCGGTGAATTCCCACATCAGGAAAATGGAATGAACACAAATAAACAAACTGATGCTACATTCTTCTCAGCTTCACATGGGACATTCTCTAAAATAGACCATATACTAGCTCACAGAACATGCATAAGTAAATGCAAAGGAATTGCAATTATCCCATGCATACTATCTGATCACAGTGCTGTCAAACTGGAAATTAATGACAAGAGAAACTGCAAAAGCTATGTAAACACATGGAAATTAAATAATACACACCTGATCAATCAGTGGCTCACAGAGGAAATTAAAGAAGAAATTAAACAGTATCTATAAGCAAATGAAAATACAAATACAACTTACCAGAATCCGTGGGATACAATGAAAGCAGTCCTCAGAGGAAAATTTATTGTGCTGAATTTGCACATCAGGAAAATGGAATGAACGCAAATAAACAATCTGATGCTACAACTTAAACATCTAGAAAAAGAAGAGCAAGCCCAACCCAAAGCCAAAAGAAGGGAGGAAATTATAAAGATCAGAGCAGGAATTAATGCAATTGAGACTAAGAAAACAATACAAAGAATCAACGAATCAAAGTTGGTTCTTTGGAAGAATAAATAAAATTGATAAGCCCCTAGCAAACTCTATTTAAAAAAAGGAAAGAAAAAACTAAAAACCATGCAATAAAGAATGAAAAGGGTGAAATCACTACAGACCCTGTGGAAATACACAAGATCATCAATACCTACTTTGAAAATCTTTACTCTCATAGGTTCAATAACACAGAAGATATGGACAGATTTCTATAAACATATCAATTACCAAAGCTGCGTCAAGAAGATATAAAACTACTGAATAACCCAATTTCAGTTAAGGAAATTGAAAATGAAATTAGAACCTTACCAACCAAGAAAATCCAGGTCCTGATGGATTCACAGCTGAGTTCTACAAGAAATTCAAGGAAGACTTAATGTTAACACTCCTCAAACTCTTTAATGAAATTGAAAGGGAAGGAAGTCTCCCTAACTCATTCCTAGAGGCAAGTATTACCCTAATACCAAAACCAGAGAAAGACCCAACCAAAAAGAGAACTACAGGCCAATCTCCCTAATGAACATCAATGCAAAAATCCTCAATAAAATACTGGCAAATAAAATGCAGCAAGTCATCAAGAAGATTAGACACCACGACCAAGCAGGATACATCCCAGGAATGCAAGGATGGTTCAACATACACAAATCAATAAATGTAATACACTATATCAATAGAGCCAAAAATAAGAAACACATGATCATTTCAATAGTACAGGAAAAGCTTTTGATAAAGTCGAGCGCTCTTTCATGATAAGAGCTCTTCAGAAAATTGGAATAGATGGTGTTTACCTCAATATGATGAGTCATCTATGACAAACCAACAGCCAGTTTCACATTAAATGGTCAAAAACTAAAAGCTTTCACTCTAAAATTGGGAACAAGACAAGGATGTCCATTATCACCACTCCTCTTCAATGTAGTGCTGGAAACATTAGCCAGAGCAATTAGACAAGAGACAGAAATAAAAGGAATAAGGATAGGAAAAGAAGAAGTTAAATTACCACTATTTGCATATGACATGATACTTTACATAGAAGACTCCCATAACTCCATTGAGAGACTTCTAGATGTCATAACCAAATTCAGTAATGTAGTTGGATACAAAGTCAGTACTCAAAAATCAATAGCAGTCCTGTACAGAAACAACAAACTCACTGAGAGAGAAATAAGAGAAACCACATCCTTCACAATAGCATCCAAAAAACAGAAATACTTAGGAATCCATCTAACAAAGGAAGCAAAAGATCTATTCAATGAAAATTACAGTACTCTGTAAAAAGAAATCAAAGAGGATCTCAGAAAATGGAAAGACATTCCTTGTTCATGGATAGGAAGAACAAACATTGTGAAAATGGCCATTCTCCCAAAATTGTTATACAGATTTAATGCAATTCTAAACAAAATGCCATTACCATACCTCACAGACCTAGAGAAATCATTCCTAAAATTCATCTGGGACCAGAAAAGACCTAGAATAGCAAAAGCACTTTTGGGCATTAAAGACACAGCAGGGAGCATCACACTCCCAGACTTAAAATTATACTACAAAACTACTGTAATAAAATCAGCATGGTACTGGAATCAAAACAGACCTGAGGATCAATGGAATAGATTAGGAGATACAACCCCAACTACAAACACACTCAGCCACCTTGTCTTTGACAAAGGAGCCAAACATGTTCACTGGAAGAAAGATAGCCTCTTTAATAAGTGGTGCTGGAAAAATTGGTTTTCCATATGCCATAAATAAAACTAGATCCAAGCCTATCACCATGCACTAAACTAAAGTCAAAATGGATCAAAGATCTAAATATTAAAACAGAAACACTAAATCTGCTGTAAAACAAAGAAAGTAGAAATCTCGAAGACATAGGGGTAGAATTCATGAACAAAAATCAGACTGCAGGGAAATACTTCCCAGAATCAACAACTGGGATCTCATCTTATTAAAAAGTTTTTGCATGTCAAAAGAAATCTCCAACAAAGTGAAAAGAAAACCCACAAATTGGGAAAAAAATCTTAGTCACCTGTCCTTCGGACAAAGGTCTTCTATCTAGAACATATAAAGAATTTTAAAAAATCAGACCCCCAAAATTCAAAGACCCAATCCAGAAATGGGCATCTGATATGAAAACACACTTCTCAGCTGAAGAAATACAAATGGCAAATAAATACATGAAAAAATGTTCATCATCATTGGTCATTAGAGAAATCCAAATTAAAACAACCCTGAGATTCCATCTCACTCCAGAAAGAATGGCCAGGATCAAGAAAACC
>RJWT010019042.1:0-18588 GCA_004365215.1 Cuniculus paca
AAGAAGGAAGGAAGGAAGGAAGGAAAGAAGGAAGAGAAAGTATCACTGGAGTGAAACATCTTCATAGGCATAACTTTTGGGCAGTGTTGAGTGGAAACTTAAGAGTTGCATCAACTCCTCAGGGAGCTCAGAAAGCATAGTTAATACTTCCATAGAGCGTATTTGTTGGTTTCTTCTTTCCATGCCTTTTTGAGGGTGAGAATGATGGAGGAGGATAGAAATCAGGACAGGTTGCCAAAGAGTCTGGCAATTTTTATGCCTTTTAAACTACCCACTGTCCTCTCAAGCCAGATCCACCTCTGTGCGCCGCTGCAACCATTAGAAAGCTTGCTTCCTGCGGGCAACCAGCACAGGCCTGTCCTCTTTTAAATTGTGGGTGCTATTCATTTTGTCCCAGCATCAAAAAAGTGACTGAGACAAGGAGGATATTAAAGATAATCAGTTTATACTTTATGAACACACAGTGAATAAGTGTTTAGTTGAGCTGAGCAAAAGTGGGTAGTTTTTAGACAGAAAAGAGTTGAAGAAAGCAAGAAACAACAAAAAGCACACAACACAATTGGATTATTTCCAAGTTATTTTCCTTGTAAAGGGAAGATAAAGACAAAGCATGGAGCAAAATAATTGGTTAGTTAACATTAGGGTCCTTCAGTTTACCTTTTTGTTTAAGAAAGCAGAAGGGTGCTGCCCGTTGAAACTGGAATCTTTGCAAAATTTGACTGTTACCTCTCTGATCTTAATTTTTCTGAAGTTCAGATGAACAATTTGATGACTGGAGCTTTAGCATGAATGACTCCATTTTGATTTTTACCGAGGTCTGTTGAGGCCCAGTGTAGTGGCTTAGTTTAAAACAACTTTTATTTAACAAGACCAAGGCCAGAGAGTTCCTCTTCTTTACTAACCATGATCCTCAAATATATCCCATATTAGTGGAGCTATTAAAATGTAATGGAATGCTGAAAGAAACAGAAGATTGTTATTTACATTCTCCAAATTCAGGAAATAAAACAGTAACAGTGACAATGGCAGGAACAACATAACTCCTGCTTATAAACTATGTTTATGTTACACTCAGAATCTGTGTACTTGTTTTTTGAGATTATTCAGAAGAAACTCATTGAGTACACCTGGGTAAAGTGAAGAAACCAGCCAGCAGGAAAGCAAAGTTAATGAATTGGAAATTTCAGTGAAAGATGGACCTGGTGGCAGACTTTGTCATTATCCATGTGTGGTGCTGGTTTTAGGTGTGTGCGGAATGCAGAGGTAGTGGTATCAGAGAGCCTTCCACCAAGATTTCGGAAGAAGGTTGTGAGGCCAGGCAGTGCACAAAAGTATGAGAGTGACACTGATAGGGAAGTGGAGACACCAGGAAATTGGCATGACTAGGAGGGTTGAATGTTTGAGCAAAGCCACAGGAAGTGAACAAAGCCAGGTGGAAAGAGAGGCTGTGAGGGCTGCAACCAGCATTGACAAAGGGGTGGAATTACCCAAACTGTTTGGAGTTCACATCTTGCCACAATTTTCCCTGGGTGTGAGACATAGAGTTTTAGGATTTAATGTTTGCTCTGTTGGGTTTTGGTCTTGCTTTGGTTTGATTTCTCTTTATCTGCCTATTTGTCCCTTTTGGGATGGGAATGTTTTTCCTCTGATGTTATATGTAGGAAATGTTTAAATTTCTTTTGGAATTTTTCAGGGACTCTTAGCCAAGAGCTGATTTTGAACCTCAAAGGAGACTTTGGACTTGTATTTTCGGCAGTGCTGGAACTGTTAAATCTTTGGCAACTCTTAGCAATGAACAAAAGGCATTTGCATAAATAGTTGTGCATGGGTCTTTTGGAGCCCATAGTGAAATGCTATGCTTTGGATCTGGTAAGATCCCCCCCAAACTCTCTCATGTGTTCAGATGTGGGGCATTTGTAAGGTGATTGGATCATAGGGACACAGTAGCTGTGTATGATGTTAGGAGATAGAGCTTGATCACAAGAGGCAGGTCACTGGGAGTTTGACCTGGAAGGGTCTATCTCCCTCCCCAGATTCTCCATTTTCTCTTTGTTTCCTGCAGCCATGATGTAAGCAACTTTCCTCTTCTATTCCCCTCTATCATGCCATTTCTGCCTTGGAGCCAGCTGACTGTGGACTATAACTTTCAGCCAAAAAATATACCTCTCCTCTTTTAAATTGTGGATGTCATTAATTTCATCCTAGCAACAAGAAAGTGCCCGAGACAAGGCGAATATTGAAGTGATCACTTTATACTTTATGAATGGTATTGCTCACTCTGACTTGTGCTCAAACCCTGCAAAACAGCATTTCCACTAACTGTAGAAACTGTTTAAAGTACATGTATCTACATCTTGGTCACCCTTTACTTAAATATTCTACTAGGATTGATTAACCAGAAGCTATATAAGCAGTAAAAAGAAAGAAAAAGAAGTAACTTCATACAGAATTATTGTGAAATGAAGGTGACATGGGATGAAGTAATAATAAAAATTCAATGGAGAATATATCAAGTTAATGTATGCTATAATTTCAGACCCTGTGGAAGGTTTGGTTTATTGCGATGTTAAGAGAAGCAAACATGGGTTTGAAATGGGAGGGAAAGGTAACTTTTACATAAATGTAACCTATTGGGAGACTAAGTTGAAATTTTAGTAATCGGTGTAATTTTATTTGTGATAATGGTAAAATGTTCTATATGTATTATATATATATATATATATGTTTCATATACATATTTCATATATATTTATTGTACATAATATATATATATATTTCCAGCAATAAAGTATGCTATTTTCTGCAATAGAAACTAGTAGAAAATAGGATACCTTGTTTAGCTTTATTTATAAAGCCATGTGTAGAGACAGAAGACAATTCTAAATCATTGACACTGTGTAATTCACTCACAAAAACACAGTGAATAGTATAGCTGGGGCTATATCTGCTAAAGCTCAGAGGAAGTAGTAATAGGTAAATATAATGATATATTATTTTACCCAGTGGGAAGTAAACATAAAAACTATTATTCTAAAACATAAAGTAGCCACAATAAATTATAATGCAAAGTGAGAGGTTCTTAAGACTCCTAATATTTTGAAACTAATTTTGCAAGGCGATCAAACATGCTTGTAATATTATCTCTATGTATCCATTTTCTGTGTGTGTGGGCTCCACATGTATAGATTCAACCAAATGCAGATTGAAAATATAAATATATATCTGCATTAAACACATGCATACTTTTTAGTCTAGTCATTGTTCCCCAAACCACACTAATTATTTACATAACATTAATATTGAATTAGGTATTAAAAATAATTTGGAATTAATTTCAAATATACAGGAGGATGTCCATAGGTTATGTGTTGATCCTGCATCATTTTAAATAAGATATTTCAATATGGTTATGGTAAACATCTAAGATATCCTCAGAAGTCTCTTGTGTTGAGAGATAGGACTTTAGGAAGGTGATGGTATCATGTGTATGCTATACTCATCATTAGATCAATTCATTGCTGAGTTTATAGCTAAGTGTGCTGTTAGGAGGTGGGGCCTTGTTGAAAGAGGTGTGTCACTGGGGGTGCATCTTTCCCCTGGCCCCTCCATTCTCTCTCTGCTTCCTGGCTACCCTGAGGTGACCAGTCTTCCTCTACCATACCCTCCAAACATGATGTTTCTGCCTTGTGGACAGCCAGCCATGGACTGACTCCCCCCAAACCACAAGTCAATTTAAACCTCTCCTTCATTTACGAGTGTTTGGTAGCATATTCATCAATGGGAAAGCTGACTAGTCCAAGTAATCACAGATTGTAGTATTTGCCATGAGTGGACCAGAAATCCTGAAAACAATGCCCCATGGATCCTGAGAGATGATCATATATCACTTTTGAGTTAGATTAAAAGACTGAATGTAACCGGGGATATAACTCAGTGGCACAGCGCCTGCCTGGTAAGTGCAAGGTCCTGAGTTTGATTCCCAGTTCAAAAAAAGGCAAGTGTCCCTGCCTTAAAGACTGAATGTGCACAGGATTTGAATACTGTGGGTTTAAATTATAACAGTTCCAACTGCAGTACCAGTGGCATGGGCTGTCTCAGAGGAAAAACTGTTTTCTCTCTCCTCAATTAGGAGGTGATATAACAAAAGTATGTTAAAGTTAAATCTAAGCATAATTTCACTCAATTTATTCTCCTTATCCTGGAATTATGTCCCTTAACTTTTCAGAAACAGAAGTTGTGTATCCTTAGTGAATTCAGTGGTTAACTCATTAAACTCTCAGTGGAATAACACATAGATGAGAAGTACTAAATTCTGAATGAGAACCCTTAGCATCAGTTAGAATTTTTTAGAGTGGGAAGAGCAAACTATTCTCTCCTAGTCACATGCCATATAGCAAACTAAATTTCCTGTAATAAAACTACTTGATGGTGTTTGTTTAGAAAAGCAAAAAACAGTTGTCAAAGTAGACATATGTTAATATGCCATTAGTTTCTGTAACTAATAGGCATCAGTGTGTTATTTAAAAATTAGAAATTTAAAAAATAATGAATAAATTAAAGGTATTAGTTCTTGAGAAATTATTCTTTGTTTGCAGTAGAGAATCGAAGACAGAACACTCTAAACTCTGAATCTTCTCCATGGACAGTGATGAATGCTTAATAAAAAGGGCTTCCCTGAATCTTATGGGTCTATCATTCTATTCTTTCTGTTCCTTTCTGTTGACACATAACCTGTTTGGATAGTGTACCATGAAAATTAGCTAAACCCTGTTTTGATTGATATGTGGTTCACTACCTTCTTTTTAACTTTTGCAGTTCTCTGCTTGCATATTATTTGAGATTCTAGATTCATTGACCTTACCTTCTTAAGAGGGATCTTCTCAGTGTATCATGGAATTACAATTCCAATATTTTAGGATTGTTTCTTTGTCTTCCAAGAGATCTTCACTTTTAGATATCAGAGAGATAGTGCTCTGGATGATATGGGTGGAGAGGCATCTCTTTCCATGAATTTCTCATTTTTATGAAATTATGTAAGCATAATGGAATGTTTTCCTAGGAGTCTATGGAGATCTTCCTGACAGAAAATGAAAATGAAGAACTCAATTTAGACCAGTAGATATCATAAGGAATGTGTTTACTGTTTCTAATTTGATTTTAACAACAACTGAATGTGACAGGTATTATTAAATCTGTTTCAAAATTAATAAACCGAAATTGAGATAAATTTAGAAAAATGATTAAAGTTACTAAAACTGAGAGATGCAGTGTTCAGTTTAGTTCTGTCCAGCTCTGGAGCCTTGTATCTAACACATTTGTGCAGTGCTCCAAGGCCATTATTAATGATGCCAGGGCAGGGTTGCACTCTGCTCTCTTGAAGCCAACTGGAATCTTCCTTATTTATCTGCCTCACAGAACTAACTCTATTCCTGAGAACTAGATTATGGTCTGTTACTCAGAATTGTTTGCATTAGATAATGCTCTCTAAATCTCCTCAAAATTAGCAGTACTTAGTATGTTCACCTACTCATCAACTTCTTGTCTTTTGTCCTGGCAACAAGTCTCTTCAGATGATATGTCTAGAAGGTTGCAGGGTTTTATGGTTTCATGCTTTCTTTTTGGTAGTTGTGGAAAGTGTTCTGGTCTTTGAGAGCAGGACCTTGCACTGCACTACATAACCAGTCTTTTGTTTGTTTGGTTTTGTTTGACCCAGTATCTTATGAAGTTGCTAAGTTGCTAAGGCTGGGCTTGAACTTTTGATCCTCCTGTCTCAGTCTCCCAGAGTGCTGGTATTAAAGGCGTATGTCACCACATGTGGTCAGGGCTGCCTTCTAATGAAGTCTTTGATCTCTAAAAGTGGACTATATGTCATGCATGTTCCTCTTGACCTTGACCTATTTGATTACTCTGATAGCACACAAAGTGCTCTTCTTTTTTATCAAATTGAAACTATTGTTTGGCTCAGATATTATACTAACAAAAAGACATATTTCCAGTCTGAGACTTTGATTAGCATAAAATTTGGTATTTTGTACATATGACAGGATCTGTTATATGATAAAGGCATTCCATAGTCTTTCCTTTATTTTAACTTGAAAGATGAATTCTGTTTATATGATTTATCCACTCACAAACCACAATAGGCTTTGCATAGACAAAGTGGTTACTAGATTATATCCAATTCTCACTGCAGTGACTATCACCAAGTTCCTTTTCCTCTTATCAGTTAACACACTATGAATGAAAGATACTGAATTAAATGATAGGGCATGAACCTACAAGCTTGATTTTGGTACCATCTGATAAGGGAGTACAGATGAGTGTTTTGTGAGCAATATTGGCATCCAGGTATTTTATCAAATTAACAGATACTCTAAACTTATCACATTGTATAACAGTGTGCCACCTTCAAAATGGTCTCTAAAATCTTGGATTTAAAAATACTTCCTTCTTTTATATTGTATAGTAAGATTCCTCTTTTTGAAGGATCAGGAATCCTTTAAAATATTGAGCATTACTTCTTAGCATCAGTGATCTTTCATTAATTTATTCATCATGTACATATAAAGTAGCAGCTATGACCTTCAGTAATTTGCACAAAGCAAATTAGGACACAAAATCTGCAATGAATTCAACAATGTTTCTAGGTAGTTGTGTATTCTGATGGTCAAATCTGCTGCTTTATATAACTGAAAGATGAGAACCATTTATGTCAGGTTTTTTTGTTTGTTTGTTTGGCTATGCCAATCTGACAAACAGATGGAAACCTCGACCTCTTGTCATATTTCTATGCCCAGGTCTGTCTTCTTTACTCATGCGTAAGATTGCCAGTCCACAGTGGATTTGGTATGGACATTGATGGTATAGTCTGGAGCATAGCTACCTGAGGATTTTGTGACAATGCCATGGTGATGGCTATGAAAGTGTAGGAGAAATAACTATAGACCAGTCACAACTGATGCATACGCTAAAAGTTTTCCTCTTTAATTATCATCTAAATAAGTTTTAAAAATATTTTAAGAGATTTTATCATTTTTGTTTCACTGTCAATTGTGCATGTTTGTTGTTATATTATGCCAGCACTGCTATTCTTAATCCAAGAAACTTGTGATTGAATCCAGTGGGGTGAAATTTTGATGACTATAAGGACAATTGTGAACATGGCCAATAGTTATGATAAAACATGTCCAAAATAATTCTGAAAATGAAATTTTCACCAGAATTCACAAATTTTAGTAAAATATACTTTACTGAAATTTAGGGTTTCCCAAGACATGGTTTTCAGCTTTTCTAAAAGGAAAGCATCTTTCTTGCTTTACTCTCCCAATGTCTAGTCCCTTATCTGTTCCTTTTATGAAAATACTGCAAATAAAATGCTAGTTCCCTCCACATCCCAACAAGTCCTCTGAATACTCTCTGCACTTTTCCACCTGAGTTCCTTAAATTTTAGTGTATCTTCTACTTAACTTTCCCTACCACTATCCTGATACTAATCCTCATCAAAATTCTATAGCAAATGCTTTGCTTTTCCAATTTCTCAATTTCACAATAATATTTTTCCATTACACTCTTTTGATATAAATTACTACATTTTGAATATTATTATAGTTACTCTAATAGTAACGCTCTTGGCTATGGATAACAATCCAAAAAGTATAGAACAGAAAACTTCACACACTGGATGGATAATGGAAAGTTTCAAGGGTGGTTGAATCCAAAATGGCATTAGGAAACAATTTCTGAGAATTGCTTTGCTTTTCTAGGGCTGGCTTCCTTGTGAGACATGCTCTTCCCTCTATTTCCTCTGCATCTCCAGCCTTGTATTTTTATATTTTTATCTCAATTTCACAATGCATTTTACAACCATTGCTAGTATATTGTGCTAGGTAGCAGGTATTCGGCATGTGATTTCTGAGTTCTGAATCAGCTTGCCTTAAGGGCAGGAAAGAAGAGCCACACAATGGAAGAAAGTGTCCTAGAGTACTACCAAAAGTGTGTGTGTGTGTGTGTGTGTGTGTGTGTGTGTGTGGAGAGTATATGCAGAAATTATAAGTTATACATAATTAAGAATAATTTCATGGAGTTCATAGAGATTCTCCTTGTCATTTTAGTTGGACTTCTATTTCTTACTAATACAACAAAGATGTTGATTATAATTTCTTAGATAATTTTTAATAACCCAATTCCCCTCCCCTGAATTAACCCATGTCTAAATAGTTCTTCATTTTTTGTCTTATTGTTTAATTCATCAAAATAATTGTGCACCGTACAGCAAAATCAAAAGAAATAAAGAGTATGTATTGAGTAAATTGTAATTGTCTATTCATTCCTCATTGTTTAATAATATCTAAAAACCTGTTTCAACTGGTAATGAATTAAAATAGTTAGAAAATTGAAGTTCTACAAGGATTTTTTCCTAAAATTTTCCTTAAATGTCCTGTAGAACATCTTTTACACCTGTCTTAGTACTTTTCTCTTGTTGCTGAGATAAAACGCCTAATACTCAAAGTTAGGGGAAGGAAAGGTTTATTTAGCTCACAGTTTGTGGAGGTTTCAGTACATAATTGACTGGCTGCAATACAGGATGACACATAGCAGAAGAGAACAGTTCATGGTGGTGGAAGACAGCAAATGCAACAAGAGCAAAAAGGGGGAACAAACCTCTCTCTGCCCTTTTTATCTTCTGCAGACTGCTGCAATTAGGGTGGTGCCAATCCAATCAGTGGACTGATCCAACAATCACTCACCCTTAATTTCAGAACCTTTAATCCCAGAATTACACTATGAATCTAGATTCAGCTGCTTCCAAAAAAGCTCCATGTAACAGTGTATGAGGCTTTGAGGGACATCCAGACACAAACCATAACAACACTATACTATAGCTTTAAATTGTCTTCATTATAAATATAATATGAAATGTAGGTAAGTCTATTCTGAATGTATTATATATGTGGAATGTGTGTTGGAATGAAGCCTAAATGTTTTTCACAATTAAAAAATATATAAATATATGTATATGTGTGTATAAAACTGTAATTCATACATTTTGCCTATTTTTGTTGGGACATTGAAAAGTGATTACCAGTAGGAAGGAAAGGAGTAGAACGGTTATGTCATGTGCTAAACACTCACATATGAAATGCATGATAAAACCACAGGAACATAGAAATAAGTATTTGAAGGAATGTTAGCTATCTGTCTTGATCTTTGTCAGATATTTCTGTGTCTTAAATTTTCTCAGTAGAAATCATGAGTTTTATGGCTTTCATGGCTTAAAAGTTATAACTGAGAGATCATGAAGCAGTTGGTAGATCATTTATAATTCCAACTGTAGCTTTCAGTTTATTGTGCTTCTTTCTTTGGACTTCCTTATCTGACTTTTCCAGAACTATTTCTGAATTGTGCCCCTTCTGTCATTCAGAAAGTGTACAATAATTGTAGAATGGTGGAAATTAACATATTCTGTCATGTTATTTATTCATCCATGCTGCTATATATTAATTGCAGTCATAAGCTGATAATAACAAAAAATTCCAGAGCAGAAACAAAGTACCCAGAGTATTTGACCCTGAATCTCTCCACTACCATAGGTATCATGTTAAGCAGCAACTTTATTTCTGTGTCACAAATAATTTGTGAATAAAGGATAGACAACTTCTGTGCCATTTGTAAAAAGTCTGATTGATATATTGTCAGTTTCCTCACCAAATCAGTGTAGAACTTTGTTACGTTTTATGTCATTACACATTTTTAGAATGGTGACATGCATTGTTCTAAGGCTTGATATAATTTCCAGAAGTAGTCAAAAATAAATACATAAAGCTTGAAAGACCACTGTTACAAAACTCGTAAAAAGTCTCAAGTGTCTACAAATTCCAGTGATAATCCTTGGCCAAAGATGAGGATCAAGCACAAAGAACCTGTAAGAATACATGCATAGTACCATTTTGAGATGTGAGTGAAATATAAGCTAGTACATTCAGGAGGTATGCAGGCAACTTTTTCACTGGGAATCACACACCCTGGGATTTTGAAGCAAAAACTGAAGGACTTTAAGATTATAAAAGGGGCTTGCACATTTTTAGGAAGAAACATTGTTTTTGTGTCCTTGCCCTGCAATCTTGCCATAAGCTTAGCCTTTGCCAGTCACTTTGCCCCAGCCACTGAAGGTAAGATCTTCAGAGAATAGCTATTTCACTCTCAAGAAGGAGAAAAGTAAGCAGGATCCTAAAAATTCTGCCAAAAGAATATAACGAGCAAGAAATAACACTCCCTTGGGATGTGCAGCAAGAAGTTCAAATAATACACTCAACCACAGGGAATAAAAAGAATCAGTATCCTGTCTCCTGTCACTACTGGATTCTGCTTTTAGAATCTCATATATCTCATAGGCAAAAGGTGAGGGGAAAAGTCTATACACATTTTTATTTTTTCTTTAGATGCCATCTTATTTTTTCAGTTAAATTTAACAGTGACCTTTGGGGTAATGTACTTTATTTATTTATATTTATTTATTTACAAGGTCTCATAATGTAGTCCAGGCTGGCCTTGAATGTGCTATGGAGCCCAACTTTGCCTCAAACTCACAATCCTCCTGCCTTATATGCTGTTTATTTTTAAATAATTATAGATAAAATGTTGCAAAAATAATATAGTGTTCCCCTATACCTTCACCCAGTTTTTCTCAATATTACCCTCTTTCCTAGTTTAATATCAAATCCAATATTACGTACTAAAGGAGTGAATACTTTATATTCACCATGACTTGTTTCTTGTTTTTCTTTATATGCACAAAGACTTTATGTATAAAGGCTATCTTATCTGAAGTTTAATAAACATATCTATAAATCTCAGTACAATGTATATAAAATATGATTTTTAGATTTTTAGTCATAAACATGATATTTAGACATAAAATTTTGTTGATCATAGCCATTTCTTGAATGCCTTTCGAGTATCTTAGCGAGTATCATCTCCATTTCTTGTTATTAGTTAATGGCTCAGGGCTAGTTTTTAGTGATTTAGAAGCCTACCATATATGAGACTAGAACAGAAAAATGTGGATTGACAGTTTGCTACAACTGATTATGTTTACTTGGCTTTTCCTGCAGCTTTAGTTGTACCCCGATTATTATTTGTAAATCAAATTTAAACCTTGCATACAGAATAGAAAAAAAAATAACAATGACAATGCAAATATATTCTGAGTAATCAATTTGTTGAATATATATGTCATGTTAGGGCTAATTCATTTGGGCTAAGTCAAAAATTAATAAGGAAAATAAGATTAATCCATAGCAGACAGTTAGAATATACAGAATAAATATTGAAAATGGAGACTGACCATGGATTAACTTGAATATTGAATTTTTAGTAGCCTTATAGGTTAGTAGTAAATGTCTTCCTGTCTCCATGAATTTGTTCACATGTTCTGGGTTACTACTGTGTTCATTATAAGGTTCATTTCAAATACAATGCTTAAAAGCTTCCAAACTCATGAACAGGCAGACTGTTATATTTATGCTTCTCTTTTCTGAATCTATTGATTAAATGTTGCTTTCATTTTTCTTTAAAAGACATTTAGCTTTATTTTGCAGTCTGTTGCTACCACCTGCAAATTACAGGCACCTTGAGAACACAGCATATGTCTATCTTACTTATTTTTATTTTCCAACCTAGCAAGCTGCATATTTACATAGGTGCTCTAAAAGTGATCTTTGGAGTAATGTACTTTATTTGTTTATTTATCTATTTATTTGTTTATTTATTTACAGAGTCTTATGATGTAGTCCAGATTGCTTGATGAATAGAATTGACCTTAATTTCACTTTTGTCAGGCATTTGGTAAAATGGAAATCACATTAAAAAAACACGTTGGTTCTAGCACTGGGGAATTTCTGAGAACAAACAAGAGAACTTATCTCTTTCCATCCAAGACCAAAGGAAATATATAACGATGTAAAGATTAAATTTATGGTGGAAAGAAGAGAGAGCCATAAAACCAGGGAAAAAGCAAAGAATTCTGGTTTGTTCCTCTTCGCCAGTGAAGGAAGGAAACATACTAAAGAATATAGTCAAGTACTTCTGTACAGGTTATTGTGCACTTTCTGTAGCCTGAAAACTGTCAACCGATTTTCAAGACAGCTTCAGAATCAATTGGTGCTTATGGAGGACCTGTGTACCACGCACCTGCTCTTATGCCAGCTTGATTTCCAGTTCCTAGTACTCAAATGTGTGACTCATGCTAATATCCTGAATGAACACGTACTAGTCTCTCATTTTCTCATTCTGATTTAGCTTTGTGATTGTTTAAAAGGTTCTTTAGACAGTAAGATAGAGTATATGTAATACATTAGAGAAATGCTTACCACATAGTAAATATTTAATAAAAGCATACATGCTACTTATGATATAAAATAAAGTAATAGACCTATACTTTTGTGAATAGTAAACTATTTGGACACTGGGAATCTGCAGACTCATCCACTAACCTGAGGAACTAGTTAAGGATCTACATGTTAGCACCTTTTAAATAGGTACTAGCTGATACCACACTTCCAGCTATGAATTCAAAATTACTACAGTGCTGCTGGCTCATCATTGCTGAGGAAGCTAATTGCAGGAACTAATTGTATTGAGACAAATTTCATTGTACAGAAATAAAATATTGAGCACAATTTATGAAGGCAGAAATCAGGCAACTGGGTGCCAGGGAAATAGAGGTGATAACATTAAGTCCCTGTGCATTTATTTGTCATTCTTATGACATTAAATGCCACTTGCTCTTCAAATGAGTATGTATGTTTTGCGCCTTTAGCCTCCTCTTTCTCCCCAAAATAAAATCCTTGGAAAATCAGACACACTATAGAACAGTAAATATGAGTTTGCAAAGTATAAGGTACTGAGAAAGTATCAGTAAATTGAACAGAAATACAGTGGCAGTGTTTTCTTTCTTTTTTCTTTTTTCTTTTTTTTCTCCTCTACAAGTAGTAGTTTTTTTTTTTTTACCGTTATGTGAATTTATAGCCAGGAAACTATGCCACAGCCTCAGAAACTGAACTCCTATATTTATCTATAGAAGAACATGGTGATAATCTCAACACTGTCTTCAAAGATATATTATATGCGGCTTTCTACAAAAGAAAGGAAATGTATTACTTTTTCTATGCTAGTTAAGCTTGGATCTTCCTGGTCTATAAAATGTCAGTATCTATGAATTGTACTGAAACCTACTGCATGTTTTTGAGATGATTCTTCTGTACACTGGGGATTTGGCTTCAAACTCAAAATTCTTTTTCTGCTTGGGTGCCCAGCTTGCATTTTTCACAACTCAACAAATAAGCCTTGTACTACAACCATGAAGAATGTCGTTATTGAGAAGGCAGACAATAATGATTTTAACCATTCTAATAAGCATGGATAAAACTTTCCCCATCAATGTTGAGTAAAATTTAAAAATATATTTCTTCAATTGCAGTATTTCTAATATCTAGTAAGGAAGCAAATAATAAAGTGTGTGATATTTTACCTTATTAACATGTGGCATTATCTTTACTTTGGAACAATTGTATAATGGCCAACTTTTCCTGCATGTTTTTAAGGATGACATTTTGCACATATACAATAGCCAATTTTCAAAAAAGAGACATATGCAAAAACATTATTGATGACTCTAGACTCTGACTGCTTTTAATAAGACAAACTAGACTTGTCTTTCTTATAATACTAGACAACCAGAAAACTGAGCAAAATGTGGAATACTTGATTTCAAGCATTATACAATAGATCTCACAAGACTATGAGACAGAAGAAGATGGAAACATGCTGGAATCTGCAACAACCTTAGCTTTTCTCTGGAAGCATTGTCCAGATTATTGCACAAGAAGAGGAACATAAAGATGGCATGGGTTAATAGAACACACAGGTATTTAGTTTTCGAGAGATGAAGATGAAACTTCACAGCCGGTGGTATATAGGGAAAAAGAGAGGAGGGAAAAATTTTTAATAATCTTCATGGTATTGACTTGATTCTATGACTAGAAAGTAAGCCACACAAATATGTACTGAGATACTGCAACATGTTTTAAGATCTATGAGAAACCTGTAAGTAAATGTTCACCATGTTTGTTCAGGACTGTGATTTATTATCCATCTGTCCAGTCAGAGTAAAGGAAACTTCGTAAGTACCTAGAATATTCTGTAAAGATTATACAAACAGACAAGCTATCCCTAAAGTAAAGGCTAATCTACATCAGCCTTCAAAGGGTAACTTAATTCAAAAATTACTTCACTGCCTGCAAAAATAATGTTCAATACATTTCTAAAGAAAGAAAAATGAAGAAACTCAAACATGTCTAATCAATAATTATCAGAAGTAAACAAAAGCATGAAATGTGACAAAGAACCAGGATAAAAATTCTTAGTTAAGAGGAAGGGGTTCAGAAATGACAGACATGGTGGCTTACTCTAGTAATCCCAGCATACAGGAAGCTGAGGCAAGAGGATCCCATGAATTCAAAGCCAACATGGCTATATAGTGAGTTCAAGGGCAACCTAAACTACCTAGCAAGACCCTGTCTCAAAAAAATCTTTTAAAAAGTAAATAAATAAAAGACAGAAGATTAGATTAGCAGAAAATGACTTTAAAAACACATACTGTAAGTATACTAAAAGTTAAAAAACAAAAATATGAAAATAATGAAGCGATTAATAGAAGACATACCAAAAGAACAAAATACAGTTCCTAAAACTAAGAAATTCAACATATTACATGAAAACATTTATTGAATGAGATACAGGTCAGAAATACTGATCTGAGAAGTCACTAGAGAAAAAAAAATCATTGAGCTTGAATTAAAATCTATCTAAATTAGAGCACAGATAAAAATATTGATGGTAGTGTGTTATTGGTATGAAATCCACATGAAATAGTCTTTAATTTTTGAGAGGTGCCAAAATATTTCATGAAGAAGCAAAGTCTTTCAACAAATGTTGATAAAACTAGATGACTATATAAAAGAATAAACCTCAAATTTTCACTTTTTATAAAAATTAACTAAAAGGAGATTATAAGAGAATATTCATGAATTTGAGTTAGGCAAAGAATTTTAGACAAAGCACTCAACTATACATTATGAAAGAAACAGATTGATTTGTTAGACATCACTAATATTAAAACTTCTTTCTTAAGGAAAAAGTACTTTATCAAGGAAATAAATAATGCAACCATCACTGTGAAAAATGAGAATACTTATATCTCTGAATATATAAAGGACACAATAAAATGACACAAAAACAATAAAAAAGAAAATATGCAAAGGATTGGGACAGACACTTTATACAAAATAGATAATATTAAAAATAAGTACATAGAAATGAACCCAATATATTAGTCATCATGGAAGTGAGAATTGACATTATGAATTAACACTGTGGAACCAACCAATGGTTAGAATTTAAAAACTAGCAATACTAAATATTTGGTATCTGTGAACAATATGCTCAAGTGTTAGCACCTTTTTGAAAATAGTTGGAAGGTTTCCAAAAACAAACATACATATTCATAAAGAATTTTCCTCTTCTGTGTTTACTCAAGGAAAGTGAAAACACACATCCACATAGATTTGTGCATAAACATCTTTATTGTTTTTCTTCATGATTTTCAAAAGGTGTAAACAACCCAAATGTTTATCAATTAATAAATGAATAAACATACCATAACATAACCACAATACAATACTGCAGTAAGAAGAAAAACTATTACTATGTGTAATATCATTGTTAAATCTCAGAGGCATGATAAGCAAAGTCTTGTGAAAAAATCATTAATACATCTGAGAAAAATTCTGAGTAAAAGAATAAACATATACAACTCCATTTCATTTATAGAAAATGCACAACTAATCTATACTAATGGAAAAGAAATTATTGGTTGCCCTCTGCCAAGTGAGGTATGTTCTCTTCCACAGTTTTTTTCTTGATACATGTATAAAAAGTTCTATGGAGTTAAGCACAGGGGTAAAAAGAACTTTTTGGAGAGACAGACATCTTGCTATGATGTGATTATATTTGTTAAAATTCATTTAAATGGTTCACTCATATTTTATGTTAATTGTACTTCAATAAATTTGACTAAAAAGATTAAACCATTCACAATTCTCTACCCGGTGGTAGTCACCAGTAACACTATATATTCTTATTTAGAACTATTTAAATGAAATTTTTTGGTTATATAATTAAAATACGTTTTTTAAAATAAAATTTTCAAGGATTAGCCATACCTTTCTTTAGAATAAACTCCAGTAATAGAATTACTAGAACAAAGAGTTGGAACAGTTTTAAAATTCTTGACACATATATCCAAATGATTATTAAGAAATTTATAGCAAATTGCACTCCACTTATATATTTAGGTAAGGATTGAAAAAAATTAGTCACAATTTATGTCTTGTCTTTACCTGTACAATAACCCATCAGGAAATGTTTAGTCTCTGCCTTGAAATGTATTTGACAATACATTACAAACTTCAGTGACTTCTTTAAGTTCACTCTAGTATTGTTCACAGCATTTGCAATATAAATTCCTGTGTTTTATGCATTATATCTGAGTGATGATATGCTAAAGAAGATCTGAGGCATAAAAATCCATCAAATTTAGAGAGCGAAGGAGGATAATGGAACCACACACTGAACAGTAGTAGCTGGGAAAACTGAGTGCTTTTTCAAATTGTTGTCTGGACTATTATTTTAACTCTGCTTCTAAAGAATACATTTTGACTAAAACTTAGAGAAATGACACAGTTTACTTCCCTCTATTTTCCAGCAGTTGAGTCCTAGTCATCTATCTTGCACCTTGAATCACCTAGGAAGAAAACAATGCAAAGAGAGCATTTACCTCACTTAGGAAAATGCCGCCTGAGAGCTGTTGAAAACTGCAAAATTTCTCTGTGGAAAGACCACTACTGCAGTTGAATCAAGCGTTTGGCTCTTTGAACTTTGTAGCAGTGTGGTTATATGCCTGCCTATACGTGCGCAGCCCTGGGAAGCAGAAACATATTAAGGTTTTTTGAGTGAGTTTAATGGACCATAGCAATAATTTATATTCAGACTTCTCAGGATTCTGGGCAGGATTCTGTCTTCCAGTTTTTGTTGCAAGTTTGTGGAAATGGGGGCATGTTTTGTTTAAGAATCCAAACTATGAACAGGATCTTTTTTCTTTAGTGTTTAGTTTGTCCTTATGTCAACATTATTTATTACTCACTTTGGCTTTCTGTTTCAAATTAAGTTTTACCACTTAGAAAGGCAAAGTAGTTCCAAACAGAACCATTAAAATGAATATATCAGGGAAAAACCTAGTGGGCAGTATGACTGCATTAGTAGTCCCAGGAACAGGATAAAGAGTTGAAAGAAAATCTGAACAACAGTGAAATTAGCTTATGTTCATGTATGAGCTCTGGAATAGAAATCCTTATGACGTTCCCAGAGTTATTTCTCTATGTAATACTTAGAGAAAAATTACTATTAATTGAAAATCAGTCACTTGTTAAACTATTGTGCTGAGTGAATTGCATTCATTATTTATCCATCTCTTGGGAAAAGTCTAAAGAAGTGGGATAGTCAATTGAGGTTCAGCATGTGCCAATGTTGATCTGCACCTCATCAGCAAGTGGTGAACACTAGGGAGAAAAGAGATTTCATTCCCAACTTGCCTCTTCATTTTGTCATATCCTCTCAATGTGTGTTTCTCATTTTCTTTCTAGCAGAGAGGATAAGAATGTCTGGTAGAGTTTAGAATCTGAAAATGGTGAAATAAACAATAGGTAAAGTTTTTATTTTAAATCTATCAGCAAAAGTGTAGCTCAGGTTAGCTTAAAATGTTGAAAGGCATTAATTCACTGATCATTTATATGTATTATATTTTAATAGTTTTTATTGGAAAGAAAAACCCTTAATCTCTTACAATTAGGAGAACTGTTATTGCTCAAGGAGAAATTCTTTGCAAGAGTTTAGGATAGTCTTTTTTTAAAAAATGTAAGACTATTTCAACAGAAAAGCCCACACTAATAGCTATGATTTACCTTTGCCTCAGGTACTGTGCTAACCACTCTACATAGTTCACCCAATTTAACGTCTGGTCCAACTTTGACAGGCAGGTAGAATAATCTGCATTTTACCATAACAAAGTCTTTTCTTAAATTCATTGATTTATTCAACATATATTTAAGGAAAATGTTTCATGTGCAAGGAAAGTATATAATTGAATAACAGAGAACAAATAATAATGTAACTTGATATCTCTTTCAGAGTGGTCAAGGAAAAGATGGCATTTAAATTGAAATCTTGTCAAAAAAGGAAGATGAGTGTTATAAATCAAACTAAAGTAATTGGATCTTAATGGTTAAGGAGGAGGACGTAAACCTGTAAATATTCCTTTTATCATGTAAAATCAATAGAGATTTATAAGAAGGGAAGTGAATGACTTTATTTCAATTTTAAGAAAGAACATTTGATGTTGGCCGTTGAATAAATTGCAGAGGGGAAAGCCAGAAAGTTCTACTGATGATTTGAGCACTAGATGTTGATGGTTTC
>RJWT010019043.1:0-18579 GCA_004365215.1 Cuniculus paca
TTCAGGTAAAATTGACCAAATCAGGGATGAATAGGGAAGTGAGTCACGTAGCAAGCAAGCATTCTTAAGGATCAGTGACTCTTCCTATAGGGGATTGGGATGGTCAAGGTGATCCATACTTATTTAGAATGTCAATCCCTGATGTTTCTACTTAGGGTGTGGTTGTATTTGTTTTGCCTTTTGTCTTGAGATGTGGCTTATAGCAGGAGGTGTCTGTCTCCTCCAAGGTCACAAGACATCTGGTCCTCTGTGTGGACTTTGTTGAGGGCGTGGCCCTATCTGACTGCCTATAATATTTCTAACTCAGCTACCTGTAACACTCCCAGTGACCTAAAACAGATCAGGCTAGAGCTATAAGTTTTCAGATGACCCTAATGAGTACATTGAGATCTTTAAAGGACTCACTCAGATTTATGAAGTAAACTGGAATGATATAATGTTACACTTAAATCAAACACTGACTTCTAATGAGAGATAATGGGCACAGAATTTAATCTGTGAGTTTATTAAGTATATTACAGATACCTGGTGATACATATTTTCAGAGTGGGTTTAAACAGAGCCTAGTCAGCACTGGTGTAGAGAGAAGTTACCTCCATGACTGGATGGAGAACCAAAAATGTCTTGAAAACGTCTTTGTCCTAGGGCCAAGATTTCTTTTGGACTATTACCTGTAGCTGTAGGTGATAGATCACTTGCAGGCTAGGATTTTAGAACTTTTGATTCAGAGTCATTTATTAGAAAGTAAGCCCTAAACAATATAGTTAAAACACTTTCATTTTCTCTCTGTCTTGGTTACTTTTTTTTGTTGCTGAGACAAACACCTACCACCCAAAGTGAAGCAAGGAAAGGTTTATTTAGCTTACAGTTTCTGTGGATTTTAGTCCATAATCAGTTGGCTCCAAGGCAGGGTGGCATGGCATAGGGGCAACACTTCAAGGCAGCAGCCAGAGCAAAAGGGGGCAGCCGTTCATGGTGGCGGCAAGCAGCAAGAGCAAACCGCGCCAAAGAGAACAACACGCCCCCCATTTTGACCTTACATTGTATGTCAGCTCCACCGCTGGGTGGGTGCAGAGCTCATACCGCCAATCCCAATGCTACACAACGAATCAATCACAAATGTTAGATTCAGCCACTTCTATGACTACATGAGGCTTGGGGGGGCCATCTATATACAAACTGTAACACTTTCTTACTCTCCTTCAAAAGGTTAAAAGCAGACATTCAGGTTTTTGATTGTTCATTTAATTTTCTGTTTGACAATGCAGTTGGAATCAATCATGGCTTTTGTCTTTGGAGCCATGTTTTAGTAAGGATTAGAGATCCACCCTGGGAAAGGTTTTGATCTTAACTGTCTTTCTGAACCTGAAATGGTTAGGGCTTAGTTCTTGTGCCATACTTGGAGTCAGTCTTCCATCCCTTCTCCACGGCCCTGCCCTGCCCCTGAGAAATAACACAGTTTACAACAGTGTTTGTCTAAGGCAATTTTCTCCTCTGTGGCTGCTAAAGTTCAGGACTAGGTTTCCTGAATGGTTAATTTCCCCTCCCTGAGATCCTTCCAGAGTGAAACTGATCTTTATTTATCTCTGGGTGGTATTCAAAAACTGGTCTAGATTTAATCCTGAAACTCTCAAAGAATAAATGTAAAAATTTTAGTCCAACTTTATCTGACATTTATTTATTTATTTATTTATTTATTTATTTATTTATTTTTGGTACTGGGGATTGAATTCATGACCTCACGCTTGCCAGGCGGAGGGTTATGCTGCTGAGCTAAGTCCCTGGCCCATTTTATCTGCCTTTTAGTCCTTAGGCAGAGCTGGAGAGTAACTCTTCTTACTTCTCTCTCCCCCCAAGAATGGTGCTGACTGGTTTTTCTAGCACAGGACAGACTGATTTTTCCTAGGAAACTATATGCGTTCAATAACAGTTTTAAATGAGAACAAATATTAGAAAATAGGCACAAACCCCTCCCCCCCACCCAGTACCCAGAGGACTGCCTCTCCCATCATGATTTCTTTCTTTCTTTCTTTCTTTCTTTCTTTCTTTCTTTCTTTCTTTCTTTCTTTCTGGGTATTGAACTCATGACCTTGTGCTTGCCAGGCAGAAGCTTAGGCCACTGAGCTAGATCCCCAGTCCCCATCCTGATTTCTTTCCAAAGCATCTTGCCAGGCTGGCCACTATTCTCAGAGATATGCTAGATGAAGCTCTAAAAAGGTCTGAAAATTTCCCAAACATGGGAAAAGGATGTGATGTACAGATAAGTGAGGCATATAGAGCTCCAGTTAGCCATAACCAAAATAACACCCAGACATGTAGTAATCAAGATTCCAGAAATTCAACACAAGAACAGAATATTAAAAGCTGTCAGAGGAAAGAAACAGATCACCTATAAGGGAAAGCCCATCAGAATCATAGTAGACTTCTCAACAAAACTCTCAAAGCAAGAAAGAGCTTGGAGTGAAGTATTTCAAGTCCTGAAAGAAAACAATTTTCAACCCAGATTGATGTACCCTGCAAAATTATCTTTCAAAGTTAATGGAGAAATAAGATACTTCCATGACAAAGAACAGAAGAAATTCATGACTACCAATTCAACATTACAAAAGGTACTGAAAGATATTCTAGACAGGATTCATGACTGAACTCTACAAGAAATTTAGAGAAGATTTAACACCAATACTCCTCAAACTCTTTAATGAAATTGAAAGAGAAGCAAGTCTCCTTAACTCATTCCTACAGGCAAGTATTACTCTGAAACCAAAAGCAGACAGAGATCCAACCAAAAAAGAGAACTACAGGCCAATTTCCCTAATAAACATAGATGCAAAAAACCTCAATAAAATACTAGCAAACAGAATGCAGCAAATCATTAAGAAGATTATACACCATGACCAAGTGGGATTCATCCCAGGAATGCAGGGATGGTTCAACATATGCAAATAAATAAATGTAATACACCATATCAATAGAGCCAAAGATAAAAACCACATGATCATCTCAACAGATGTGGAAAAAGCTTTTGATAAAGTTCAACACTCATTCATAACAAAAGCCCTATATAAAATCAGAATAGATGGTCTTTACCTTAATCTGATAAAAGCCATCTATGACAAACCAACAGCCAACATAATACTAAATGTACAAAAACTGAAAGCTTTCAATCTAAAATCAGAAACAAGACAAGAATATCAACTACCACCACTCCTATTCAACTATACAGTTCTAGAACCATTAGCCAGTGTAATTAGACAAGAAAGAGAAATAAAAGGAATAAGGATAGAAAAGGAAAAAGTTAAATTATTATTATTTGCAGATGACATGATACTCTACATAGAAGACCCCAAAAAATGCCAGCAAAAGACTTATAGAATTAATAAACAAATTCAGTAGCATAGCTGGATACAAAGTCAATATTCAAAAATCAATAGTGTTCCTGTACACAAGCAATAAGCTCACTGAAAATGAAATTAGGGAAATCATACCCTTCACAGTAGCATCCAAAAAAATGAAATACTTAAGAATCAATCTTACAAAGGATATAAAAAATCTATACACTGAAAATTATAGCACTCTAGGGCTGGGAATTTAACTCAGTGGCCTAAGTGCCTGCCTGGCAAGTGTGAGGTTGTGAGTTCGATCTCTGCTGCCAGGAAAAAAAAAATAAAGAGGTAGAAGATGATATCAGAAAATGGAAAGACATCCCTTGCTCATGGATAGGAAGAACCAACATTGTGAAAATGGCCATGCACCCAAAACTGTTATACAGATTTAATGCAATTACAATCAAAATACCTTTAGCATACCTCACAGATCTAGAGAAAACATTCTTAAAATTCATTTTGAAACAGAAGAGACCTAGAATAGCCAAGGCAGTCCTGGGCAACAAAGGCAAAGCAGGAGTCATCACAATGCCTGACTTGAAATTATATTGCAAAGCTACTGTGATAAAATCAGCATAGTACTGGCAAAAAACCAGACCTGAGTATCAGTGGAATGGAGTAGAAGATACAGACACAACTACAAAGACATTCAGCTACCTTGTCGATGACAAAGGAACCAAACATGTTCACTGGAAGAAAGCCTCTTTGATAAATGGCAGTGGAAAAATTGGCTTTCCAAGGGCTGGGGATCTAGCTCAGTGGCCTAAGCATCTGCCTGGCAAGTGCAAGGTCATGAATTCAATCCCTGATGCTGAAATAAATAAATAAATAAATAAATAAATAAATAAATAAAATGGCTTTCCACATGCTGAAGACTAAAATTAGATACATGTCTATCACCATGCACTAAAATAAAGTAAAAATGGATCAAAGATCTAAATATTAAAACAGAAGCACTAAATCTACTAGAAGAAAAAGTAGGTAGAAATCTTGAAGATATTGGGGTAGGCAGAGAGTTCATGAACAAAACCCAAACTGTATGGAAGTACTTCAAAGAATAAACAACTGGGATCTCATCTTATTAAAAAGTTTTTGCACATTGAAAGAAATCACCAACAGAGTGAAAAGACAATTCACAGAATGGGGAAAAAAATCTAGCTGACTATCCCTCAGACAAAACACTTTTATCTAGAGCATATAAAGAACTGAAAAAAATCAGACCCCCCAAATTCAAAGACCAAATCCAAAAATGGGCATCTGAGATGAACACACACCTCTCAGATGAAGAAATACAAATGAGAAATGAGTACATGAAGAAACATTCACTATCACTGGTCACTTGAGAAATACAAATTAAAACAACACTGAGATTCCATCTCACCCCAGAAAGAATGACTATCATCAAGAAATCAACCAATAACAAATGCTGGTGAGGTTGTTGGGGGAAACCCTTTTCCACTGTTGGTGGGAGTGTAGACTAGTACAATCACTGAAAATCAGTGTGGTGATTTCTCAAAAAACTAGGTTTGAAAGTCCCACTTGACCAAGCTATTCCCCTTTTGGGTATTTTCCCGGAAGAATGGAAAACGTTATATCACAGCAATACATGTGCACCCATGTTTATAGCAGCATAGTTTGTCATAGCTAAACTTTGGAAGCAACCCAAATGCCCATCAACTGCTGAATGGGTAAAAAAGATGTGGTATTTTTATACAGTGGAGTATTAATTAGCTATAAAGAAGGATAAACTGGAGACTTTTATAGGTAAATAGGTACAACTTGAGACCATACTCATTAGTGAAATAAATAAGACACACATATGTAAACATCATTGTTTTGGTTACTTTTTCTTCGTTGCTGAGACAAACACCTGACACCAAAGTGAAGCAAGGAAAAGTTTATTTAGCTTACAGTTTCTGTGGATTTCAGTCCATAATCAGCTGACTCCAAGGCAGGTGGCATGGCATTGGGGCAACACTTCAAGGCAGCAGCCAGAGCAAAAGGGGGAAGCCGTTCATGGCGGCTGCAAGTGGCAAGAGCAAACCATGCCAGAGAAAACACGCCCTGATTCCGACCTTACATTGTATGTCTGCTCCACCCCTGGGCGGGTGCAGAACTCACACTGCCAATCCCAGTGCTAGACAACGAGTCAACCACAAATGCTAGATTCAGCCACTTCCATGACTACATTAGGCTTGGGGGAGCCATCTACATACAAACCGTAACAATGGTATTGTCTCACTAGTGTGAGAAGCTGAAAGTAACAACATATGTATATGTGTATGTGTATGTATACTTTTTTTGTCTTTTTGAGACAGGGTCTCACTATGCAGTTCAGACTGGCCTTGAACTCACATTGTAGACCAGGTTGGTCTCAAACTCCCAACATCCTCCTGTCTCAGCCTCCCAAGTGCTGGGATTACAGGTGTATGCCACCACACCCAGTTATGTGTATGTATACAAAAAAACTATTTAAGATAGTTATATTACTGATTTCTCTGAGTTCAGTGAAGAGAAAGATTTGCGCTGGTACTGTTTGGACAATTGAATGCAGATGTCTTGTCTTTTAGGTGACTGATTTGGGGATGACAATGTGCAATGTGTGTACCATTGTTGCCCCCTGATTGATGTGTTTTGAAATTTTATTTTAGTTTTTTTTTCTTCTTTTTTCCTTGAAATAAAATGGATTTGAGAAAAAAAAAGATGTGGTATTTTTATATAATGGAGTACTACTCAGCTATAAATAAGGATAAACTTGAGGTTTTTGTAGGTTTTATTTTTATTTTTGGTTTTTTGAGACAGGGTCTTGCTGTGTAGTTCAGGCTGCCCCTGAACTCACTATGTAGCCCATGCTGGCCTGAAACTCATGGCAATCCTCCTGCCTCAGCCTCCCAAGTGCTGGGATTACAGGCATGCACCTGTAATGCATGGCTTCAAGGCTTTTATAGGTAAATGCATGCAACTTGAGACCATACTCATAAATGAAATAAATCAGACTTGCATGTGTAAACATTGTACTGTCTCCTTAGTGTAATAAACTGAAAGAGTAAATAATGCCCAAAATGTACAATAAATTTTGTGAAAGGGGAAGAAACTCTTCAAAAGGAAAGAACAACTGGGATTGGTGAGAGGAGAAAAGAAAGAAGGGAAAAGAACATATGTACACAGATGCAGGAGAGAGAGATAATCATATTACTAATCTTCATTAGCTCATCAAAAGAATGATTTGTGCTTTCACCATTCAATCATTTTTTCATGCCTATATCTTGTAATCTGAACAAGTATTTTGAAGATAACAATATGCAATATAGTAACCACTGTTAATCTCCTATTATGTTGATTTGAAATTCTGTACCATTGTTTTTAGTCTTTTTTTGTGTTTTGGCTTTAAAAAAAAAACCCACTGAGAAGCATATACAATGGTATATTCCAATGAGATATAATGTCAACCAAGGGCTAATATTAAAAACTGTCTTGGTGCCAGGGATTCAGCTCAGTGGTATAAGCACCTGCCTGGCAAGCATGAGGTCATGAGTTCGATCTCTGGTACCAAAACAAACAAACAAACAAACAAACAAACAAACAAATTGTCATTGCTTTCACAGGTGCGGAAAGTATTTATTCCTTCTGATTGCTATTACAAGAGATCTCTGTTAATTTGCCTACAAAAAAATCTGTGTAGTAGAAGCGTTATTATAACTTAACTTGGTCAAATGCATCTGAGTGCAATATGGTCTATTAACAATTGTCTTATATATGCTTATCTGTTTGTCTGTTCAATTTGTGACTGGTTATAAGACTTATAGTTGTTTTTGTTTTTGCTCAACAATATTTTCTTCCTTTTGCCTTTTTGGATTTTAAAAATATTGTCTATAAATTAAATTGGGTTATACATAAATATCATTAGAGTTAAGGACCTGCTTCCTCCCAGACTGCCAACTGATAAAAATGAGGTCAAAGGGCTGGGGACTTAGGTCAGCAGCATAAGCACCTGCCTGGCAAGCGTGAGGTTGTGAGTTCGATCCTTGGTACCAAAATAAATAAATAAATAATAAAAAATAAAATAAAGAAAAGAAAAAGAAGTAGAAAAAAATGAAATCAAGACTGATTTTACAAATACAATGCATAATATTGTCTGTGTAAAATAACTTGGCAATCTTTTTTTTTTTTTGTCGCACCAGGGACTGAACTCACGACCTTGCACTTGCCAGGCAGGCGCTTAGATCACTGAGCTAGATCCCCAGCTCGGTTTTTGAGACAGGGTCTCACTATGCTGTTCAGGCTGCCCTTGAGCTCACTTTGTAGCCCAGGCTGGTCTCGAACTCACAACGATCCTCCTGTCTCAGCCTCCCGAGTGCTGGGATTACAGACGTGAGCCACCATGCCCGACTTATACTTCATATTTTGAAGTGCTTGATACCCAGATGAAATTACAATAATTAAATTTACATTTCATATAAGTAGAATCATAAAATATGTGCTCTTTTCTTTTACTTAGCATGTTTTCAATGTTCCATCCAGTTTTTGGTGGTCTTATTTTTATATTTGTTAGGTGATAGATCCTGGTTTCATACCAGTGTTTGCCTCCTCTCCTCAAAGGCAAAACCCCTTAGATTACTAGCTTCGTTGAATTCTCCTTAAATTACAAGTCTGGTCTTACTACAACAGTTGTTTAAGTGTGTAGAAATGATAGACTGGGGAGCCTAGTCTTATATTTTACTTTTTTCTGTGTAAATGTGCAATTATATGAATCAAGGATTGGTCAATTTATATTTGGAAAATGGGGTGTATAAAATTGAAATCTTTAGCTGGGTGTGGTGGTACATATCTCTAATCTCGGTACTTGGGAAGTTAAGGCAGGATTGCTGTGAGTTTGAGGCCAGCTTGGGTTACATACACAGGTTCAAGGCCAGCTTGGACTACACAGTCTCAAAAAACAAAGAAGCAAACAAGCAAACAAACTAATAAAATATTTCCAATTATATATCTGATAAAGGCCTCATATCCAAAACTACAGCCCTACAACTCTACAGTAAGAACAAACGCCAGAGATCTAGCTCAGTGGCCTAAGGGCCTGCCTGGCAAGCACAAGGTCATAAGTTCAATCCCCAGTGCCACAAAAACAAAAACAAAAACAAAGAAAAGTAAGAACATACAATCCATTTAAAAATGGATAAAAGGCTGGAAATGGAGGTTGATAATTGTAATGCCAGCTACTTGGGAGGCTGAGGCAGGAGGATTAGAAATTTAATGCCAGCCTGGGTAACTTAGCAAAACCCTTGTCTCAAAATAAAAATAAAAAGATCTAGAGATGTAGCTCAATGGTAGAGCACTCCAGGGTTTCATCCCTAATACTGGAAAAAAAAATAAAAGGAAAAAGATTTGAATAGACATTTCAAGAAAGATATATAAACAGTTAACAAATACATGAAAAGGTAATCATTAGGAAAATACATATTAAAAAGAGAATTAGCTGGGTACTTGGGAGGTTGAGGCAGGAGGATTGCCATGGTTTAAAGTCCAGTCTGGGATAAATCATGAGTTCAAGCCCGGTGTGAACTACATTGCAAGATCCTTTCTCAAAACAAAACAAAACAAAACACCCCCCAAAACCCATAATAAGATGTTTTATATTCACTTAAATGAGCATATTAAGACAGTGACAAACATTGGTGAGGATGCAAAAAACAAGGACCCTCATACATTTTTGGTGGGAATGTAAAGTGACACAACCAGTCGGAAAACAGTTTGGCAGTTTCTTAAAATGTTAAAGCCAGGCATGGTGGTGCATGCCTGCAATTGCAGCACTCAGGAGGCTGAGGCAGGAGGGTTACTGAATTGGAAGCCAGCCTGAGCTACATAGTGAGTTCAGGACCAGGGTGCCAGCCTGAACTATAAAGCGAGACCCTGTCCCCCCCCCCCAAAAAAAGTTAAACATGTATTTGCCATGTGATCCAGAAATTCACTGGAACATTTAGCCTAGAGAAATGAAAACACATGTCTACACAAAGGCTCGCACAAGAATGTTCATAGCACTATTCATCATAGCAAAATGGAAACAACTCAAATGTCCACTGGGCAGTGGATGGATAAGCAAAATATAGGGTATGCATATAATAAAATATTCTATAACAAAATGAGACAGAATGTTGATATATGATACAATATGAATGAACTGTTAAACATGCTAAAAGATATAAAGACCTATTATTTGTATGATTTCATTTCTAGGAAATGTCCAGAATAGGCAAACCTAAGGAGACTGTAATAAGATTTGCGATTACCTTGGATGGACGGTGAGAACAGGGAGTGACTGTAAACACAACAGGGCATTTTGATGGAAATGTAAAATGTTATGGTGATAGTGAATGACAAATTTACTAAAAATCAACAGTAGGTGAAATCACTTAAAATAGGTGAATTTTATGGCATGTAAATTATACTTCACTGTAATTATTTTTAAATGACATTTATACATTGTTAGTCATGGCAGGATTGTTATGAATGAAAGATTGGAACCAATTTTAAATGCCCAACAATAGATGCCTGGTTAACTAACTTGTACTGTCCCTGTACTAAAAAGTTCTTTACACACTGGTGTGAAGTAATGTTTAAGTTTTACTAAGGAAAGTGCAAGATGTATAGTCTGATACCATTTGTGTAAACAACAGGGGAAGCAGGAATAATGTGTACTTTGAGAATTTGCTCACATTGCTTACCTCCTGGAAGATGTATAAAAAACTAGTTTGTCTCTGGAGAAGCAACTGGGTGGCTGAGAATGGAGGGAGAGGGACAACTTGCACTGCATGTTTGAACCATGTGAATTATTACCTATGCAGAAACTTACTACAAATTAAAATGAAAATTCTATTCAAATATGGGTTATTGGTCTAGGGATATAGCTCAGCGACACAAGTGTCTGCCTGGCAAGTGCAAGGTCCTGAGTTCAATTCTTGGTACAAAAACAAAACAAAACAAAAACAAACAAACAAACAAACAAAAACACCCCAAACTCCCCAAAAACCAAAAAACCAATGTGGGTTATCTTTTTATTTTTTTACAATCTCCCCCAGTAGGTGGCGCTTCTGAAACACCACACTGTACTAGCTAACCGCCCTCCCGCTCCGCCCCCCCCCCGCCCCCCGCCGGAGAAGGAGCCCAGGGTGTCACGTAGGCTAGGTAAGTGCTCCATCACTAAGCAACACCCTCAGCCTTGACTTTTATTTTATTAACAGAACAAAACTAAACTTTGCTCTGACCGCGCTTTTGCCATTTGTCACCTCTGTGAATCTTGAGACTAGGTTTAGGGCTGAAAACTCTCCCGTTGGGAGCACTCCAAACGTAGTTTTGATTTTGAGAACTGGGTAGAAGGGAGAACACCTGGATTGAGAAAAGAAAAATTTCAGTTGGTTAGAGCACTAAATAATGCTTTCAGACTTACTTTCTGATTGAAACTTCTGATGGATTTATTGAATTGGAACTTCTGATTATTGATAGACTGATGAAAAGATTACTATAGGTCAATAGTTCTTTTTTTTTTTTTTTTTTTTGCGGCACCAGGGATTGAACTCATGATCTTATGCTTGCCGGGCAGGCGCTTAGACCGCTGAGCTAGATCCCCAGCCCTGGGGTTTTTGAGACAGGGTCTCACTATGCCGTTCAGGCTGGCCTTGAGCTCACTTTGTAGTCCAGGCTGGTCTCGAACTCACAACGATCCACCTGTCTCAGCCTCCCAAGTGCTGGGATTACAGGCGTGAGCCACTAGGCCCGGCTAATATAGTTCTTAACTAAGGGTGATTTTGCTCTGAAGGGGGCATCTGGTGATGTCTGAGTACAGTTTTGCTTGCCACATCTGAGGTACTACTGGGGCGTGGTAGAAGGCCAAGGCTGGTGGTATAGCCTCTAATGCACAGGCAGCCCCTCATCCAAAGGATTAACTAGCTCTGAAATAGTTTTAGTGATACTGAGAGACCCTAATAAGGTTAATGCTGATACTCAGCATCTCTATGGTTTGAGGTCCTATTCTAAGGAGATATACAGATACACAGAGAATTCATATTTTTGTGGGCCCACACAGTCTTCTCTCTCATTCTCTCTCTCTCTCTCTCCTGATCTTTATAGTTCTTTGGGAAAAGAAGATGACTTGGCAGCAGTAGGGGGACAGGTGATACAAGGGTACTTCTTCAGAATCGGTGTTGAAGAACTCACCTACTCTGAGTCCTGAGCTCACTTCTTCAGTTGGTTTCCTTGAAGGTGACTGTATTGGTCATCTTCCCGATCCTTGAGGGGCTGAAGAGGACAGTGTCATCACAAACTCATGTTTCCATCCTCTGTTAGTGAATTCGATGCATTATTATTGGATACTTTTTATGTGTGAGGCTTTGGAATGGGTGCTTTATAGTCCTCGTACTGAAAGAGGACGACTATGTCTGTGTATCCCTTTGGGCATGTTCTTCAGCTCATTCTCATGGGACCCTGACCCAGGTCTCTCTTAGCCCTTTTCTTTATTTCTTCCATTCTACCTAAAGGGGTACCTATCCCATTTTCTGGTAGGCTGTGCAAAGTTTCTTACCTGCGGAGTATTTTTTAAGTAATCTCCAAACTTTCACCCCCACTAGCTGTAGCACAGTCTCCTTCGTTCCTTGTCCCTTACCTGATAGAGCTGGTCATTGGGCAATAGAGTCTGCTTGTCTGAAGCTGAACACAAAACAAACAAAATGCATAAGACAGAATTGTTAATAAATTGGGCTGCACTTGTACGATAGAATACTAAATAATGTAAGAACCATCTACACACAAGAGCATGAATCAGTCTTGCAAGCATATTGTCAAGTGAAAGAAGCCAGCACAAGAATACTGCATGAGTTCATTTGCGTAAAGAGCAAAAATAGGCAAAATTAATCCCTGTGCTCTTTCTTGCGGGTGGGCAGTGAAGTGATTTTCTTTCCTTTCATTATTATTATTATTATTTATTTGTTGGTATTGTTGGAGATTCAATTCAGGGCCTTCACATTGAGTTACATTCTTAGGCCTTTTAAAAATTTTTATTTTTAATTTGAGACAGGGATATGCAAAGTTACTCAGACTGGGCTTGAACTTGTGATCTTCCTGCCTCTGCCTCCTAGAATGCTGGGATTACTGGGATGTGCCACAATTCCTAGCTAATATTTTTTTTTTCTTCAGCAGGCTGCATAAGTGTTTTAGCTTTGTTAAATTTACTTTTGGAAGCCACGTCTGGTGTTACACAGCTGTAATCCTAGTTCTCTGGGAGGCTGAGGCAGGAGGCTCACATATTCAAGCCCAGCCTGGGCAACATATTAACTTAGCAACACCATGTTTCAGAAATGAATGAATGAGCCGGGGATTTAGCTCAGCGGCCTAAGTGCTTGCCTGGCAAACGTGAAGTTCAATCCCCGGTGCCACAAAAAAAAAAAAAAAAAAAAAAGGAAATGAATGAATGGGGCCAGGGATTTAGCTCCGCAGCACAAGCACCTTCCTGGCAAACGTGAAGTTGTGAGTTCAATCCCCAGTGCCGGAAAAAAAAAAAAAAAAAAAGAATACATAGATAAATAATTAAAAAGAACTGGAGATGTTCACTGTGAAGGCTCTGGATTCAATCCTCAGTACTACAACAATAAAAAAAATTTTTTGAGTTTACATGTCTGCGATTCACTTTTTGTAATTAAATATTACTTCAGTAAAGATTTTCTTCTAAACACAGAGGATGTGTTGTAGGGAGATGGTTTGCGAGAGGTAATATACTGGCGTTACACCAGATGTCTTTTCTGCTCCACAGAAGGAGCCTCACCCAGTTATGCACATTAGCAACTCACGCCAACTCTGGGTCTAGTTTGGTAGGGAGGAAGCCAAGGATCTCAGGTGGCCCCATCCCTAAGATTTACATTCTTTTACCTCTTGAGTGGCGAACTCCATCCTGTCCAGCAATGAAGTAGGCCCCAACGGCAAGGAAGAAAGTGCTGATGATTTCAACAAAGACAAAGCCGGATATGGTGGCTGGGCTCAGCTCAATGCAGTTCTGACACACTGTGGGAAACAAGGCACATGGAGGGACAAGTAAGTCTCCCTTGGGACAGGAAAGTCATGCTTCTGGATTTTTCTCTCCTCCTACTAGCAGCACTGCCTCTGTCTAGGGCAGCAGGCTCTTCCCTCTGTGGGCAGCGTGGCAAGGGAAGATCTCTGCCTGAGAGGCCCTGGGTGCTCAGCCAGCCTTATAGTCAGGAACCTTGTATAACAGAGGGGATGCTGGATCCTGTTCTCCACTCTCAACTGCCCTCCTCTCCTCACTGCTGCTTACTTTGCAAACTCCTGTGTCTCCCCTACCCACCCCCCACTCAGTTTACAGAAGTTGCTGAACTGCTGCAACAGACGTGGCCTATCCAAAGATAAACCAGGTTTTACAGGACGAGTTATGCACTTCCAAGAAGATGGGTGAACACCCTTATTTGTTTGTTTATTTATTTATTTTTGAGACAAGGTCTTGCTATATTGTTCAGGATGACCTTGAACTCACTATGTAGCCCAGGCCGGCCTTGACCTCATAGTTATTCTTCTTCCTCAGCCTCCTGAATGCTGGGATTAAAAGATGTGTTGCTACCACATCTGGTTTATCTTGCTACACTTAAGCAGGATGAACAGATTAAGAGAATTGGCTATTACTGTAAATCATGCTTGGCATCTAATTACATTTTAAACCTGGACAGTAAGGTGGCCAAAACAGACGGTACTGCTTAATTTCATAACAAACAAACCAAATGAGATTACATACTTCTGTAATACACTTGGAGTGGCTTTGAAGTTTCCTTTGTCCCTCGACATTGATATATCCCTCGAGGGTCCTTGGTACTACTTCCCAGATTCCATGTGTTTTTATTTGAATTTGTGGAATTTATTTTATTTCCATCTTTAATCCATTCAATATATTTGTCTTTTAAGTTACAAGTGAGAAGTACAGAACCATCTTCTCGGTTGTCATTCACTTTTATCAAATTGTCCTCTGAAAAGGTAAAAATCAACATTCTGTTAAGGATCTTATCTCTGAACTTCACCCTGCCGCAGGGGACCTACCAGGAGAAGACTTAGCGCAGTGTTTCTCAAACTTTAATGCGCACTCAGACCAACATGGGAAATCTTGTTAGAATTCTGATCCTATTCAGTAGTTCCTGTCGGGTGAGCTTCTGCCTCCTAGCTGCCAGTGTTATTGGTTCACAGATCACACTTTGAGGCATGCCTGCTTACTAGGGTTCTATCCCTCCTTTCAGGTCCTGACAACGAATTGTCTAGCTACAGGGAAGCTGTCAGAACAGGTCAAGGTAGGGCACTGGTTTCCTTGACAAAGGAGATAGCAGCTATGTACTACCATCATCTTATCTTTTCTAAATTGTTTTTTTCTATGGAACTACTATTGTAGGAAGTCTCCCTACAATAGTATGGAGTATGCATGTTCCTCTTTCTCTCCGTCCCTCCCTCCCTTCCCTCCTCTTTCTTTCTCTCTTTCTCTCTCTTTCTCCTTTCTTTCTTTCTTTCTTTTTCTTTCTTTTCTTCTTCATTTGTCATTGTTTTGGGGACATTGTCTCTCTATGTAGTCCAGATTAGCCTTGAACTTGCTATCTAGCCTAGGTTGGCCTTAGATTTATAGTCCTCTTGGTTCAGCCTTGCAAGTGCTGGAATTATAGGTGTGTGGCCTGCTGGGAGCAACATTTCATGAATTTCCTCAGAGACTAAGGATAGAAAGAAGCCATTTCTCCTACCTTGTTTCTTCTGGGCTCTGGTACCTGTAGAGACAGAAGAGAGATGGAAGGTCAGTTGTGCATGGAGTTGTTCCATTTCTTTGGGGTATTCCCATGATGTTTGAGGTCAAGATCAAGAGAGGTTCCTAACCCATGGAAATGACAGTATCTGTACCTAATTTCACCAAATTAAAAGCAAGGTAATAATAACGAATTTATTTGGTCTTTGTCTGGTTTCCTGGGTGGGAGTTTCTAAACCCATGGGATTTCATGAATAGTGGGAGTGCCTTGTTATTCATTGAGGATACTTAGATCATGTGGCGTTTATGCTAAGATGACTTGGAATGGGGCTGGTCAAGAACAATCATATGGTTACAGGACTGGGGCTTTGAAGTCACTGACAGTAGCCCTGGGAGGGGAGTGGCTAGAGATTAAATTCAGTTAAGTGGCAATGATTAATTCAATCATATCTATATACATAAATAAAAACTGATGAAACTTCCTAGTTGGTGAACAACACATCATTGTAGGGGGGGGGTGTTGTGTTCTGATTCCATAAGGAGAGTGCAGAACACTCCCTTGCTGTCTTTTCATTTGATTGGTCTTCACTGTATTTCTTTTTCTTTTTTTTCTTTTTTTTTTTGCAGCACAGGGGATTGAACTCACAACCTCGTGCTTGCCAGGCAGGTGCTTAGGCTGCTGACTAGATCCCTGGCCCTTGTGTTTTTGAGACAGGGTCTCACTATGCCTTTCAGGCTGGCCTTGAGCTCACTTTGTAGCCCAGGCTGGTCTCGAACTCACAATGATCCTCCTGTCTCAGCCTCCTGAGTGCTGGGATTACAGGTGTGAGCCACCACGTCCAGCTCACATTATTTCTTATATAGTAAAACTGTATTAGTAAAGAAAGTGCTTTCCTGAGTTCTGTGAGCCATCCTGGCAAATCATAAAACTTACAGTGTGAAAAGTCCCTGGATGTACAGCCAATTTGTCAGAAGAATGAGTGGTCTGGGGATTCTTGTACTTGTGATTGGCATTTACAGGGAAGGCAATCTTGTTGGGATCTTGCTTTTAATTTCAGGCATCTGACACTAACTCTGGGAAATCAGTGTCAGAATTGGATTGCAGGGGCTGGGGATATAGCTCAGCGCATAAGCACCTGCCTGTTGAGCACAAGGTCATGAGTTTGATTCCCAGTACCCAAAACAAACAAACAAACAAAATTGGATTGCAGTATATGTAGAAGTATTGCTTATACCATCTGGAATGTTCTGCTCCTTTAGCCCCTAAAGCTTGGGCAAGGAGGGGGTATACCCTAGACATAGTCTTTTTTTTTAATGTTTTGCTTCGTTTTTTAAGACAGGGTCTTGCTATATAATTCAGACTGGACTTGAACTCACTGCATAGCCCAGGCTGGCCTTGAATACATAGCAATCCTCCTGCCTCAGCCTCCCAAGTGCTGGGATCACAGGCATGTGCCACCACACCTGGTGACACAGTCTTTTTTTTTTTTTTTGTGGCACCAGGGATTGAACTCACAACCTTGCACTTGCCAAGTAGGCACTTAGGCCACTGAGCTAAATCCCCGGCCCTGACACAGTCTTTTAGAGCTGAGTTATTTCTAAAATATCCAACCTTGGCAATCTATTTCTTGCAGAAACCCTGGATGTCCCAGGAAAGTTAGCTGTTCAAACTGTCCCAAACTCACAGTAGTAGAGTTACACTGTAGAGTACTACAGAGACCTAGCACAAAAATTCAAGTAGATTATTTTCTATTTCTTTCTTAAAAATTTTTATTTTTATTAGTACATGTTTGCAGTACATAATGTTTGCATTCCTTGTGGGGAGGCAGTACATGTATATAACACATCTTAATTTCTTTTTCAATCCCCTCCTGTCCCTTTCTCCTTCCCCCTTCCTCTATCTTTTGATCCCCTTCCCATTTCAGAAGGACCTATTTCTTCACTTCCTATTAGCTACCTTTTATTTTGCTTTATTTATATTTTAGGCTTCTCATAGAAGAGAAACCATGTGATATTTAAACTTGTGGGTCTGATTTATTTATTTATTTTTGTTTTTTGTCTTTTTTTTTTTTTTGCGGCACCAGGAATCGAACTCATGACCTCATACTTGCCAGGCAGGTGCTTTGGCCACTGAGCTAAATCCCTGGCCTGATTTACTTTATTATGGTTTCAGGGTGCATCCATTTTCCTATAGGTGACTCAAGTTTTTCTTTGTAGCAGAGTAGTACACTACTGTGTACAAATACCATATTTTCTTTATCTATTCGTCTGTTGATGGACATATAAACTGCTTCTAAGATTTAACTGTTACAAATTGTGCTGTTATAAACATAGGTATGAACGTATCATTGTAATAGTCAAACATTTTATGAGAAATAATATGACTTGACATGATTAGGTATTGTGAAGAAGAGAGTGATGATATGAAGAATTGGTCACACTTTCAAGGAATTTAAAAAGTGTAAGTGTAAAAAAGAAACATATATAATAAGCATAATAGAACTTGTTATTTTTTAGTATTTATATGAATGCGTATGAAAGGGAATAGAAGGTATTGGTTTTGTCAAAGGGTGAGGTTCAGAAAAAACTTAATAAAGGAGGTAACATTTGGCTGAATCGTAAAGAACAGGTTAGAATTCATCCAACAGAGAAAGACATTTTGGGTACACAAAACAGCCGAGCAATTCCAAAAAGGGCAAGAGGAACAGTGTGTCTAGAGGTGGAGTGTTGATGGGGAGAGGTAGGATGGGAATATCGGAAGGCGTTAGCTGTCTGAGAACTTGGTGCAGGGCCGAACTGTTTATGAAGAGTAACCAGCACAGTGCCTAGCACAGAATAGGAGCTTTACATTTGTTGAATCAAACCATAAATGGAGAAAGCCATGAACAAGAAAGAAAAAAACGACAACTAGCAGTCAAACAGATTTCTTACTATCCCTTCTCCCCAACTACCTGGTCAGTGCAGGAGGATAAGAACAAAGGGACCTCAGCTTCTATAGGAAAGGATCGGGCACTGATTGCTGACGTTTAAAAATCGTGCCTATCTGTGCTGTTTCCTTTCAGAACTTAAGAACTCACGTAGCCCAAGTTTTTGGATTGAGCAGAGTGGACGCTGAGCCAGAGAGCGGAGGTGCTGTTCAAGTGCACACTGCTCACTGGTGGCTGTGCTGGACCCAGAGCTTGTGTTTTCTGGTGCTCAACCCAGTGCTCTTCCTACTGTATGCAGCTGCCTTGCTGCTCTTTCAGCACTGCCCTCCAACCTGTGTTTTCTTTTTCTTTTTCTGTTTCTTTTTTTTTGTGGCACCGGGGATTGAACTCATGACCTTGCGCTTGCCAGGCAGGCACTTAGACCGCTGAGCTAGATCCCTGGTCCTGGTGTTTTTGAGACAGGGTCTCACTATGCCATTCAGGCTGGCCTTGAGCTCACTTT
>RJWT010019044.1:0-18631 GCA_004365215.1 Cuniculus paca
TGTTCATAGCCTTAACATTATTAGGGCGTGATACCTGATGCACATTTAAATCATAAAGTTTGGTAGGCTATACAGTACCTTTCTCTCCTTCAGTGATCAATATGTAATTCTTCCAAAAGGCAATATGAGCACTGAAGCATAAATTTCACTTTCCCCTAATAATAAGCTTATTCTGGATATGAAGCTCAAAAAGATTTTGGTAAGGAATGAAACCTAGTTACCTATGCTTTTTAGATATTTATAGATAACTAGGATAGGCTAAACGTCTATTTCTTTTCACACAATATAGATCCATTTGAAATGTGATTATATTTTTCTTTTGTAAAACTGATATTTTCTTTGCTATCCTGGTCCAAAATGATGCCTTTAGATCAAGCTTCTAACCCCACTCCCCATCTTGAATTTTTGCTTGGAGATATTTAATGAAAAGGACAAAAAATTCCATCTTTATGTCTCTTTGGAAATGCAGGTTTCTTGAAGATCAGGGGCAGTACTCAATAGATCTCTCAATGCTTAAGCTTTCTGAATATGACATGATTTGTAATATAGAAGTAAAGACACATCAAAGTTGGCAATTCAAAATGTGACCTGTCTATTGTACTCTACTTTCAGGAAAGTTCATGAGCTTCTCCCTGCTGTGTCTCTTTCCTGTCCCATTTTAGGTGATAGAAGAATAATAGAAATGATTTTTCTCTGTATTTAAGCAACATAGTTTATATAAGAATGCTATTAATTTTGCCATAATATTATTCCATATAATTTTAATTTAAAGCTGTGTATTAAAGGAAATGTGAAACTGTGTTAAATGATTTAATGAAGATAATATGTTTTGATCTTCAAATGTATAACTTTGGTTTCCCTGATTAGCTGACTTATAGAAGTAGTCTCTGTTTCCTTCATTAGTCTACATTCTGTGCTATAATACTAATAAATGACCAATTAACTCCAAGATATACATGTGTTTTCATAAGGTAATATGAACAGGTAAATCAGGAATTGTCACATTTTAATACATTTTCCTAGGGCTAACTGGTTTGAGATGTAATAATTTTATTAATTTTCATCATGACCCAACTTGTGAGCATGCTATAGAATTCAGAGGTAAATTTTTTGATTGAAATAATAACAAATAAGTAATAAATATCAAACAATACTTATTAGCAATATGTAAAAATCTTTTAGTTTATTTCTCTCCACCAACTTTCACTTTTAATATAGTAAGCCCAAATCATGTCAAATAATCTGTGTTATATTCACCTGAAGAAAGATAAGTTAGTGAGTATTTTATAGTTTGCAGAACTGGAAAGCAAGCATATGTGCTTAAATTTCACCTATGTCCAAGTGACAATCATGATGACTCTAATTACATTTGTTTTTGTTGATTTGTAAACTCCCTACAGTGAAAGATCCAGAAAAATGCTTCTTACCAACAGGCGTGGGAGCAGCTGACAGTAATCCTAGTATTCTGAAAGGCTGAGGCAGGAGGATCGTACGTTCTAACCCAGCCTCGTTCACTTAGTGGCTTAGACCTTGTTTCAAAATAAAATTTTTAAAAGGACTGGGAAAAAAGCCTTGGGTTCAAACTCTAGTACCTATGGGGAAAATGCTTCCTATTACTAGTTGAATTTAAACATACTTTTATTAGTAAGGAACAGAGTGATTAATCAAACACAACATTTTAGTATAATATACATATATGAGCTGTACTTTTGTTTATTATTTAAAAGTTATCTAAGTACATGAAGATTATTTGAAGACCCTTACAAAAAAATGATGGATGGAATTTTTTCTTAGAAACAAAGAATTGCTAACAAATGAAATGCTTGTGTTTATTTGTTAAAGCCGGTACCACTACATTCTCGAATGGAGAATATATTTGATCTTCCATTCAACTGTCGCATATCCTTGTAGATAAGGCATTTTCTGTATGAATAGATATAATTCTAAATACTGTGTGCTTGTCAGATCCGTGATGTGACTTGAAGAAGGCCTTATTTTCAAAATTATCTTGTCAATTTCATTGTGACTGTACCAGAGGCAGGTAGCAGCAGTTTTCTTCTGATTATGTTAAAATCTCATCTATTATTTAGTTTAAAGCTGACAGCATATATTAAGGCTTAATGAAGACTTTCAGTAATTTCAGACTAAATTTATCTTCTCCAATTTTATAGATTTTTGTCATTTGAGGGTTATAATTTCATCAAAGGTTAATTTCAGGAGGGGTTTTTCCAAATTGTTTCAACATTAAGTAAGTAGAGCATGAATTTTTGGGAAATGCATCCATGTGAAACTATTTTTAGCTGAAGTGGAAAGATAAAACATTGATGTAAAAAATACTCTGACTTTTTCTGGTTAAAGAATGAGATGGTAACCATTTTGGCCCACATCTACCAGTCATCAACAATTACTAGTCTGCTCTGCTTCCCAGTCACTCTACTTTATAGAATATAATTAATTTATTTTTATCTTATTGGAAAACAAACTTTAATGTTATAAGGGAATCTTTAATCATATATATATATATATATATATATATATATATACACACACACGCACAAACATCGACATTAAAATGTGTTTAGAGAATATTTTTCTGATAAAAATGCTGAAAATAGTCATTTTCTTTAATTTTTAAACAGAAACTTTGTTACTTTCTTGGAGATTTTTTTTTCAATAATTTCCTCCCTTCAGATGTTGTCATTTGATAGGGAATATTTTCAACCTTTCTTGAAAATGAGAATTTCTTGAACTCAAATAAAGAGAAATTGCTTTTGCTTTCCTCTCACATTCTCTCAAAACTAAACATTTGATCCAGCAGAGAGTTGGCCTCCTGTAGCCAAGACTGTGAATAACTGCCAGTTTCAATGAATTTCTAGAATTCTCTAAATGTTATGTGGAAAACAATGTCACAGTACATGTGTTGGGGTTAAAGTTCCTCTTAAACTGATGCACTATCTAAATTCACACAACTTCTCTATGTTGGCAATAAGACCTACAGTCTACTTTTTATGGAAAAGCACAGCAAGTTAACATTAGTGGGTTAATTATAGGAGCAAACGATGGAGAATTTGGATACTTAAAAACTATTTTTAAATGGCATAATTTTGCATTTTGTGTGTAATTGCTATAAAGTTGTTAATATAGGAATCTAAAGTTTTTATAGTTTTGGTACCTTTTACATCAAGTTATCGTATAGTTAAATATTAGGAAATAGTTCAGAAATGCTACTGATACTGATTCTAGGAAATGCATTTGTCTTAATATTAAACTCCTCAAATAGTGGAAGATTAAGGGCAATAGTTATTTTTAACTTATTCACAAAACGTAATTATAAGTTTTAGACTTTCAGTGGCCAGGAAACATGATCCAAATTCCATTGAAGTGATAGTTGTTCAGGAAAGTCAAACTTTTGTACCAATGTTATAAAGACTAAAAAGTAAACAGTTGATTTTATAAAACATTCCATTAGCCTCATTTGACATTTGTAAGAAACTGATAGTTATATAGTAAAATAATATTTTCTCCAACATAAGAGTTATGCTAAAAAAGTGGCAGGATTGGTCAAATATGCCCACACCTATATTCATTTATCTTAACTGTTATCTTAGACTGAGTCCTCTCAAAAGTTGATATAGAAATTTATGCATAATTAATTCACTTAGGGTCAGTATCAGGAAGCACTGGTCATAGAGAAAAGAAATAATGGTGATAGAGGAAAGAAGTTGACATGAGCAGTTTCAGACTGGAAACTGGAACTCAGAATTTTTAGTAACTTCTTGGGGAATATATGGACTCTGGCTCACAACCTATCCAAGGTCAAGGATGCTGAGTACTGATAAATATATACTCACCTCTTCGTCTGTCATTGGTTGAAGTGTTTTCAGGAAGATGGACATTAACGCCATACGTGCCACATAGCACGATGCAGACCTATATAGGCCAGAGAAAGTTTTCAGCGTTAAAGGTGCAAGAGTTTACAGTAAAAATACGAAGTTTCAAGGTTATTGAGGGTCACAGACATGTGGACAGGGGACCACAGCTTTTGCTAAGCATAGGATATGAAAATTTTAGATATGAAAGTGTATGAAGGGCCAGGGATTTAGTTCAATGGCATAAACACCTGCCTGGCAAGCTCAAGGTCATTTCAATCCCCGGTACCAAAAGAAAAAAAGTAAGTGTGTGAAATCACAAATCTTCTCTATAGATATCTAGAATCTAATCTGTGAGAGTATAATAAATTATTTGTGAGAGTCGGTAAAGTGCTGTAATATTTCCAATTCGAATTCTGTACATGGCATCTCAGTAACATGTATGTATTAGAAATGTGAATAAGCTGGAATCAGGCAGGAAGCTGTTCATCAGTGAAGACAAGTGTGGAAAAGTACAGCAGACAAGACTTGTCCTATGAGGACAGCTTGTCATGAAGACATAGCATCCAAAGGAGCCCAAGATTTTAATTCAATTCATAGAAATAAGTAAAATTAGTTTATTCAAATAGGGCTAAATATGATGTATACTCAGTTGCTTGTAAATTGCGCAGGAATGAACACTGTTTTACATATATTGTATATTAAAGAAGAGGGAAGAATATATTTTCAGTTAAGAATATACAAAGTAATCAAGTGAGCAGTAATTCAGAAAAGAACTGATGCGTTCAGTGAGTGAGAAGGCGTGGCGTATTTTACAACATCAACAGTGAAAATTAAAGAGAAAAAAAAAACTCAGAGCAGAAATACCATCCTTTCAATTAAACTTAAATAGATTATAGCTTGTTCCTGGCAAGAGTTATTGAGGCCTGTATATTTGCAAGTATATTACAGGAGCCTGAGCCTGTGTGTGGCATGTAGAAGATTCTCCACAAGCATTATTAGTATGGACAAACAGAGAAACTCTTATTTGTTCCTAGGTATGTTGAAACGTATGGGTTAAGGAACATGATGAAACAGGAAAATCACATTTGGAAGGCAAAGGGAACAGAATAGGAAATCCACGAGACCACTTCGTCTTTAGTATTGGAAAGTAACTTACACTTCTGTTGGGTTCAACAATGTCTATTTATATTCAAACTGCCTACTTGATTTATTTCCAGGGATTAAATGGGAGGACTTAACAGTTTTGAATTTCAGAAGCTCAGAAAAATGAGCCATGTTGTTATCTAACAATGTCTTCAAAATAATACTTTTCATGGATACAAAACATACATTCTTATAATCAAATAATAATGCAAGAAATATATAAGTTAGAAGATGATGTAGCAACTCACATAAGGAGCCAGCATACATGGACCATGTGGTTTTGAACCAGTAGTACTGTATGTTGTGTAGGTGAAATAATATGAACAACATCTACTGAAATCCTAATATGATCCAATATGCCCCATTCACTTTGTATCCAACTTTTTAATACTCCCTGAAATTCTAAATGGTAGATAAAATTGTTTCTCTCCTTCTCTCAGCCTCCCTCCCTTCCCAACTTCCTCCCTCCAACAGATGGGAAAATTAAGTTTCAGAGGATTAACTTGACAGTGTTACTATTCTTGCCAGGATAGGGTGATCGGTTTTAAAGATTGGGCCCTTCTATTCTTTCACAATATGTGTAGTCCCTTTGTAAATTATTGCTAAATTTCCATTTGTGTGTTGAGCCATCGATGCCTTACACAATAGTAAAAACGATAATGTCAATCCCGTCTCTTGCACATATATATGTAATTAATATTGTGTATATTTCAAATATTCAAAACAGACTCAAACCAATAAACAGGACAGTTTATTTGATTAACTATGTATTTATCTGATTGGATTTATAAATTATCAGATACTACCATGAGTGTTACATTTCCTTTGAAAAAGAATATTATTCTTCAAAAATTCTGCTGTTTAAAATGGAACTTCAATGACTGGCTGAATTCATTATTTTCCTGAGCACAGTGGGAGATAATGAAGGAGGTAACAATCATGGCAGAAATACATTAATATTAAATATTTACTGCATAACTCATCCTTATTGGACACAGCTGTCGATAAAATATGCCCTTACTCTTGACAAGTAGCTCCTGTGTTTTGCTTGTAGATTAGCTTGCAGCCCTGCTCTGTATTCTTTATCTTCATCACTGCACCAGTCCTTTAATTAGGCAGTGAAATCTTCTGCATAGTGATTAGGAACTCACAGTTAAGAAGGTGTTACAAAGAGATGTTTCTGGAAGCCAAGCAAAATGACTCCCAGCTTTAGAAATTCCTTCATGTACAGCACCAAGGAAGCAAGTTTGGATTTTAAAAACAAGTTACAAGAACCTTCAGTTCATCATGTTCACCCAATTTTAAATCTTCAATTCTGAAACATTTGATAGAACTAGAATAGTTTTTAAGCCATGATTGAAAAATTTTAACAATTTCACTATATTTAAAAATAATAGTGTTGAAGCCTTTGTGAATTGAAATGTAAAACTATTTTAGGGCATGAAAGTATATTATACAAATATTTTGTTACTAAATATTAAGCACTATTTTAAAAATTCACTTCAGAAAGTTGAAAAACTGGTATATTTTTCATAATTAATCTCAGTGTGAGCACTTTAAATGCTAATGCTTTAGAAGTACTGATTTTCCATAGCTTCAGGTTACAAAAATATAGCTGATTTAGGTAAGTAAATATAAGTCAATACTATCTAAAAGATTATACAGCTGAAAATTCAGGTCACATTTACAGATAGTTTTATCACAATGGAGAATATTTTTATTACTAAATCAAGTAAAACATGAAAAGTTATTACCCTACACAAATAAAAACTTAGGAAATAATTGACCTTTTGAAGAAGGAATTCAAGATACAAAAGTTTAATAAAATTGGCGTGAAAGACTGAGACAGTCTTAGCACATTAAGAACTTTGAGTTTTTCCATTATTATATGTGTGCAAGTTTGCATCAGAGAAGGTTGATTTTTCAAAGTTTATTTTATGTCATTTGAATGAGCGTTCAGTGTTGGTAAAGGTGACATTAAAGTTGAGTATAGTGAAGAGAGTATGAACATTAGCAAAATGTCTGTATTATGAAATTTTGTATTCATGACAATATTAATATATAACATAAGAAGTTAACTTAAAGAAGTCTGTATCAAAATACAGACTTAAATGGCTAAACATAAGATTTGGGAGATTTTATATGGAAAAAGGACACAAATAAGTATCTTTACATCAATAGAATTACTGCAATCTAATCGCAGATTTTTCTAATACTGACTGAAACATTTATAAATGAATGAAATTTTGTTGTGTAATTAGTTAACTTCTGGAAACTACTTTAGATTTTCAAATTTGTTGATTCATACTTGCTGGACATTTAATTCATAGTCTTTTAATTTCTTCAAGATTTTTTCCTTGGTTTGATTTTGTGGTCCAAATTCTCCAAGCAGGCAGTAAAGGGTACGTCTTAAGTACAATGGCTATGGACCCAAATGTCCTGAATAATAACCTTAGCCACTATCATTCACTCTCTGTGGCCCACATTTTTACCTGAAAGATCAAAATTAATAATTTGGGCTTCATTGATTTGTGATAACAAAATTAATTAATATATATTAAGTCATTTGAAAAGGGCTAGGTGCTTGGTAGAACTCTTATTATACCTAGTATAAAAGAGGTAAATGAGCTTTAGATTGCTTTCCTAATGTCTTTTCTGTCACATTGAATCATCTACCCACAATTTAAATGAAAAAGAATATGAAAAAGAAAGAGAAACCACCTTGGAGGGATACCTAAACCTTAAATATCCAATTCGCTTTCAGCATCCATGATTTTATATATATAAATTCATACATAGATTTAAAATATCTCTATATAATCATATATATATATATATATATATATATATATATATATATATATGTATTTTCAGTATTCTGCACTACCTCAACTCAGAAAATCTCTACTTCACCTTTTCCATAGAACAATGGAAACATATACCGATATATAATGGTAGAGGACAATTTACACATTTCCTGAACAGACATCAAACTTCCCCTTTTCTTCCATTCATAAAGGTGACAATTCTGCAAGCTTCAGGGATATTTTTCTCTGTAAGTCAATTGAGTTCTTGACTTCACTGTTTGCAGAGTCTGTTTCTTCAAAGAGTATAGTGAAGCTTAATTTCCTAGCTCACAAATGTTCCTGCTCCAATCCTCATCTGCCCTATTTCCTCCACATATCCGAGGAGCTCTATGCTATTTTTAGAACATTACTTACTTTTCTGCATGAAGTTCAAGGAGGGAGGAAAATGTAAATACTCCATCAGGCATTTTGACATTAAAATATAGAAAATGTTTTTTGAAGCAGTGTTTTAAAATAATTGACTATTTTATCAGAGAGTCAAAGTTATTGTATGAAAAAAGTGTGTTAAATTTTCCAGATCCTTGGAGAAGTCATATTATTTAACCCATCCCCATTCGCCCAGAGAGTACTAGCCATTATTTATTTTGCATCAACTCTTATATATCAATAATTTTGGAAACAAAAGATATCATTCTATTTATAACATTCCAGTTTCAGTAGTGGTATTTCCATTACAAAATATATTAGTTCTCGACCGCTGAAAATTAAATGAATGCTGGCAGTGAGTTTTTTTTTCCTAAATGGAAAATTTTAAAAATATAAATACAAACTGCTAATCAAAACACTTATCCTCCCCAGTGGTTTACGTAAAGCCCTGACCACCCACCTTCCTAATGCCGACTATTTCCTACATGCTCATCTTTTCTTGGGTCACTCTTTGAATCATCTGGTATGCAGATGTAATAATAAATAAAATAGTTGAAAGTATGAAAGCTTCTATCTGAATTTTCTTCTCCTCTTAGATCACATCTGCAGAGCTAGAATTTGTGTATTATTTCCATTAATTATGGAAGAAGAAATTGATTTCCAAAAGTTTACCTTGTTTTGCAATTCATTTTGCCTTCCCAAAATAGACAAGAATATGGAGAAGGTATTTAGTGAAGAAGATATGGTGTTGGTTTCCATAAATTTTGTGTACACACACACAAACTTCTCTGATAAAAAGTCATGTTTAATTGTGAGCTTCACCTTAATTCTGTGTAATGTAGTTTTTCAAATCAGACAGAAAAACAAGAAATAAAAGTAGGAGGCACCACTTATTTGTAATTTTTCTTCTATTTTTTTTTAATTTTCCTGGTAATGGTGATGGTGATGATATTGAGGAATATATCCCTGCAAGAATTAAAGGCATCACTCTATAGTATATATTCGTACCCATGTTTATAGCTCCAAAATTCATAACCCTGAGGTTAAATACAATAATTCCTCTTGTTAAATTGTGACTGCAGACATATTATCCAACCAGTATTACACATGCATAGGTATATGTATTTTAAATAATTGGTTTTGGGAGGCTTGGTAAGTAAAATTACATAATCTTCAGGCTGCGCTGGAGATTAATGGAAGAATTACAGCTCAAGTCTTGAAGCAGTTTTCTGGTCAAGTTTCTTCTTGCTCAAAACATGTGTCTTTGTCCTATACAAGTTTTCAACTCATTTGATGAGACCCACATACTTTTATGGTGGGTAGCCTGCTTTTCTTACAAATTCCCCTAAATGTTAAAATCATCTGAAAACATCTTTGTAGAAACATCAGAATAATGTAGGACCTGGACATGATAATGCCACCAATTTGACATATTCAATTTTGAATTACAAAACCGCATGGGATGATGTGGTACTTTTAATATTTCTATGAACATTTCAAATATATGCTTTCAAGTTATATGTTTGAAATGTATACTTTCAAAGTAGCTTCATGATTTCCATTATTATTTGTTTCAGTTACAGAATAATTCTTAAATACAGGTGTTGAGTGTGTGTTTGTGGTTGATGATCCCACTTGGACAGTATGTTGGGTGTGAGTCTGCATAAAATATAATGCCATCAAGCAGTAGTGACTCAATATGTGTCAAATATTATTGTTCTTCTTTATTACTGTCATTATTTTAAAAGTAACCAATTTTATCAATGCCATTTCTGTAAAAGTCTACCTCTTTCTCAACAAAGGAGATCTATGTATTGAAAATCCTCCAAACCTGCAGTCACCATCCTTCAATCTTAAGTGAAAGATTTCTCAGACTTTGCTTCTTCAAGCAAAATTAAAATATACACACATGAGTTTCCATGAACTCTCAGATTTAACTTGATATTGAGAAAATAAAAATATTTTGGAGGCAAAGCAAAGCAAGTCATGAAGATGCTGATGAAATGTGTCAGGCATTTTTCTCCTTCTGCAATCATGTTTTCCTGATATTTTATGGCCCTATATGAGTTAGGCACATATTTTATTTTCCTGCACTTTAATGTTGAAACAGAAGGTATAACATTCAAGGAGAGTCAAGCAGCAGAATATCCAGGACTTTCTGACTAAGGTTACCTCAGTTTCCTAAGTGCAGCTGGAAGAGGCAAGTGTGTGCCTTGGCACTGCTCTGCTCCAGCTGGTGTAGAGCTGACCTTTAACATATGCTGCTCAGCTCTGCGATTTTACCAGTGGACGTATTGTGTTGTGCTATGCTTTATGTTCAACAGTAGGACAATTCATTTCTACAGAAATGTTGAATTATAAATCATCATTTAATGGGAAGAAATTCTGCAAAGTCTTTTTTTTTTATTTCTGAAGACCCTTGAAGTGTTCCATTTATTTGATTTGGGTGTATTTTTAAAAAGTAATCATTACATGTCATATGTCAAAAATAAATGTAATTTTTTGTTAAATTATTACCAATGTTATGTAATAATGCTTTGGCTACTAAAGACTAAATTAATATATAAGTACAGTCTCACCAAACTGTGCGTATTTTGGGAGCAATATGTGTTACTGTTTGCATATGTATATGTTATTGTTTAAAATACCCAGATTAAAAAATTCTTAATTAGTAAACTGAGTGAAGTTCTACATCTCTATAGCAAATTTAATAGGCACAGTTTCTAGTTGGTTTCTTTTTCTAAATAAATTATTTCATTACGTTTCTAAAAAATTAATTGAGATAGTTTATTTTTTGAAGAACTGGAAATATTTGAAATATTCAAATTGTAATATCTTATATTAATTGTCCACAAATTCTTAAAAATAAAGAAAAATAGCAACATATCATATTCTTGCCTATCATCTGAATGAGACAAAATATGTAATCACTGAAGGAAAATTATTTGCATGTTGTCTATATTTCAATCTAATTATAGACTATCTCAAATGATTCACCAATCTATTGAAATGTCTGGGTATTTTCATTGAAAAACAAAGCAATTTTACTGAAAAAAACCCCAATTTGCCTCAACAGACTGACAAACTGCAAAATAAATTGCATCTATTTTATAAAGTTGTGTAGATATGCTAATATGCAAAGTTTTGAGAATTGTTATAAGGAGGATTCTGTATGCAGTTTTACAAAATGGGCAAAAGACAGGTAGCAGAAGTTGAACTTTCATTCTAGTCATACAATTTCATATAAACATTTTTCTCTATGTGCCAGTTTACTCCCCATCCATCTATTTTTAAACAATACACATATTGAAGAAAATATATCTCCACTTAATAATGATATTTTATAAAAGGAAATACAGGAGAGTAGCAGGAGAGACTGCAGAACTGTTGAATTGAAGAGAGCAGATGAATGAACTCAGTTTCTATTTCATTTCTTATTCAGTACTTCTTTATGAGATTTTCATGTTGCATGCACATTATCCATTGCAGTCCAAGGTCAACTATTTGCCAGTGCACTACAAAGACAGCCGAGAAAAGAAAATTTCTCAAATCATTCAACCTGTAAAATCTATCCCCTAATTTGTTATGTTCAAATGCCATATAGAGAGTAGACTATTATTTTTAATGCATGGCTTGCAAATAACTTAGATTCACAGAAGCAGAGTGTATCTTAAATCACTGTATCCTTGAATAATGCACAATGCTACTTTTACAGTCTTTATCTATGTCTGTCTATTTATCTATCTTTAAAGTTGCTAATAAGACCTTAAGATTTTGGATCTACTTTTGCAAGAGCTAAGATTTTAGCCACACATATACACACACACATGCACGCACACATGCTCGCACTCTCACAGAATTTTCTGAGCAGTCATAAATATTCTGACATTTCTTTACTATTACAGTACTAGAAACAACCATATAGAAAACCTCTTTAATGAAACTCTATTTTTGGCTCACCTGGTTTGCAGCATGTTACATTGGACAGCAGATTAGTAGCTTGATTAGTTAAGACTGCTGCCTGAAGGCATAACCATTAGGTATGTGTTTCCCAAACCTCAAGAGGAAAGAATATCACATCGTCAAAAAACCATCTGTTTCTCTTCTCTTAGTAACTGTACAGTGTTAAGAGTTTTAACATCTTTTTAATAACTTTTTAATAGAAATCTCCAACAGAGTGAAAAGAAAACCCACAAACTGGGGAAAAAATCTTAGTCAACTGTCCTTCAGACAAAGGCGTTCTATCTAGAACATACAAAGAATTAAAAAAAATCAGGCCCTCAAAATTCAAAAACCCAATCCAAAAATGGGCATCTGAGATGAAAACACACTTCTCAGCTGAAGAAATATGAATGGCAAATAAATACATGAAAAAATGTTCCACATCATTGGCCATTAGAGAAATGCAAATTAAAACAACTCTGAGATTGCATCTCACTCCAGAAAGAATGACCAGGATCAAGAAAACCAAACAAATGCTGGAGAGGCTGTGGGGAAAAAGGAGCCCTTCTCCACTGTGGGTGGGAGTGTAGACTGGTACACTGTGGAAATTAGTCTGGAGGTTCCTCAAAAAGCTAGGATTGAAAGTCTCATTTGACCCAGCTATTCCACTTCTGGGCATTTTCCCAGAAGAAGTGAAATCATCATACCACAGTGATACATGTGCACCCATGTTTATAGCAGCACAATTTGTAATAGCCAAATCTTGGAAACAACCCAAATGCCCATCAATTGAGGAATGGATAAAAAAGATGTGGTACTTTTATACAATGGAGTACTACTCAGTTGTAAAGAAGGATCACATTGAGGCTTTTATAGGTAAATGGATGCGACTTGAGACCATATTCATAAGTGAAATAACTCACATGTGTAAACACCACATCATCTCCCTAGTGTAAGAAACTGAAAGACTCAATAAGATACAAAATCCCCAGTAAATGTGGGGAAAAGATTCTGAAGTCCAGTAATGCTTTTACTCTTTGATTTGATTGGTTTAAGTCTGTTTTCTACTATTTGATTGCAATACGTGAGAAGATATGAACAGCTTTTTTGAAGAAAACAAAGGACATTAAGGTGGCCATTGTTGATTTCTTATTGTCTGATTTGAAGGCCTGTAATGCTTTCACTTTTTTGTTTTAGCTGGTTTTATATTATTTTGTTTTGTTTGAGTCTTTTGTCTGTGAATGTATGAACAACCATTTCAAAGAAAACAAGAGACACTAGAGTAACCATTGTTAATCTCCTATCATTATGTTTTGAAGACCTATATTGCTTGCATTGTTCTGTTCTGATATGCTTTGTTGTGTTTAACTCTGTTTTGTTTTGTTCTCTTTAAAATAAAAAAAAAGAATTTTAATGTCAATGATTAACTAGTCTTTTCCTTTCTTTTTGTTACTCAGTAATGTTAATTATTTATAGAAAATTCTTCATTAATAGTTCTTTACTTGAACACCTGGCTTGTCAGTATTCTTTTATATCTAAGAAGGGGAGAAAGTTAAGAAGGTAACAAATATAAAAAATGTTTTAAAATTCTTAGAACTGGAACTAAATGGTGAATAGTATAACTAATGCTAGTTCTCTGTCCCTCTCTATGAAAAAATATATTTATATATTTATTATATAAATATTTATGTAAATTATTGTATTTAATTAATTTATAATTATATATATATTTATATTTATGAAAATAGAATAGACTCTCAACCTATGTATGCATTATTTTTCTTTTCCCTCTCCTCATGAAACTTACATTTTAGGAGACAGGAAAGGAAAAGCAAAGGGAAGGGAAGGGGAAGGAAGCAAAAAGAAGGAAAGGGAAGGGAAGGGAAGGGAAATAAGTAATTTTTCAGTACTAAATGTATGAAGACCACAAAAAATAGAATGAGAGAATAATTTATTCAGATTGTTTTTCCTGGAGCATACATCTTTCTATAACAATTCTTTCAAAGCTTTTTCTCATATTATCTAGGTATGCACTAGATTTTCCTCTTATCTTCTGCAGGGATAATAAAAGAAAGTATTACCTTTGTTGACAATCAACAGGTCAGACAGTCTAACCTCTGAATAATTTAACAGGAGCGCCATCTGATTGTATCCTCATAAATCATCTTAGTGCATGTGTAGTAAAGCATGAAAATCTTGGGCTACATTAAAAACAGAATCTTAAAGTTTACTAATAAAAATCCACTTACTATGAAATGATTTAAAAATACTACTGAATCCCAATATGGGACTTCTAATAAATGTTTTATGTCTTTTTAATTATATCACAATTTAAAATGAAAACTCAATTTAATATGATTATGTTAGAATCATTTCATAGCCAGATAGACTTTCCACTCATACCTCAATTATTTATGTAACTGTTTCCCATGGCTTAGATAAAGCTTTCTTCCACATAATATATGGCAACCCAAAAACCAGAGCTCAATATGGGCTCAACATCTTTAATTTGGCAACTATTGATTAATTTCAACATTTTTGTAAAAATGTTAAGAATTTTAAAATTTTGACAATAATAATTTCAATGGCATATAAAAGCCTTGTTATTAATGATTTTGTTTGTAATTCTTTAAGTCTTTAAATTGTTACTTATCTTTGTGTCATCGAAAGTGTGAATGTGGTTACACAGTGATTTAACAAGATGCTTAAGTAGCAATGAAAGTTGTGTCATCATTTCATCTTCACAAATGGTCAGAAGAAATGAGCAGAAATGATTTTTTTTAAAAAAATAGGAACTTATTCATTTCTGGGGTAAGAAGCAAGCTAGGGAAAGTAATTATTGCAGAAACAAGCGGAATGAGGGATGAGCCTTATAATGTTTTATTGAAGTGAAACTGTTTCATTTTCCTAACGCCTTGAAATTACATTGGAATCTAATGAATTGCAGAGCGAAGAATCAGGGTGGTAGGGAAGCAGAAGAAACAGTAAGAAGACTTTGGATATTGCTAAGATGAAATCATTAAGAATTAGTATATTAAATTTGAAGTTATTAAAACTTCAGTGTGCCATACCATATGACATGTGTTTCAGTCATTCATCACTTACCCTTTTGAATCCTTATTTAAGGTATGAATTATTATACATAAATTTCATATACTGAGTGTGATGAAGAAGAACTGAACCACTTGATTGTCTGCAATATGCCAGACTGTACTAATTACTCTATGTAATTTTATTAGAAAAACCATGACAACTTTTCAAAGATAATGTTTACTTTCAACTTTTTTTTTTGGTTGCTTGCCACCAAGGATTAAAAATAGGGTGTTTCCAGTGAACTACATCCCAGCTCGTTCTTTCTTTCTTTCTTTTTTTCTTTTTCTTTCTTTCTTTCTTTCTTTCTTTCTTTTCTTTCTTTCTTTCTTTCTTTCTTTCTTTCTTTCTTTCTTTCTTTCTTTTCTTTCTTTCTTTTCTTTCTTTCTTTCTTTCTTTCTTTCTTTCTTTCTTTCTTTCTTTCTTTCTTTCTTTCTTGAGATAGTCCTGTTAAGTGACTAAGTTGCCCGTGCTTAGCTCTAACTTGTGACCCTCCTGCCTCAGCCTCCTAGATTGCTGGGAATATAGGCATACTCCACTGTGTCCAGTTATTTCTGATTTTAAAGAAGAAGGAAAGATAGTAACAAAGTGGTTGAGTAGGTATTCAAATTCAGATTTGCCTCCTTCCAAAAGCTATGTAATTTCCTGACACCTCAATGTACCTCCATCTCAGCTTCTCCCTTAGATTGAAACTTTGAAGCTATTTATCTGAATTGTCAAGTTTCTAGCTTGAAATTTACTCTGAAGGAAAGACTATGTCAGAGTTCTCTGTATAGTAGATCTATTCTAATTACTCAGCTAAACTTTAGCCTCTGTCTTATACAATAACTATCTTAAAGATTCCTTACTGGCAACTTGGCTCTTAAACTTTAGGAGGATATAAGACATTTTATTCTATTTCTGTTGACAGTCCACTAGAATTTGGAAAAGTAGGCCAAAATTAAGTAATTGTTTGGCTATATGATTTGGGATATTGCCGTATTTGATCTACAATGTAAATTTTTAATGTGAAAATGATGTAGTTCAGGGGACACATTTTATGCTAAGTTTAAAATTCTTATAATCAGAACAGATCTTTTAATGTTAATTCTGATTAAGTTGATGGCTTTGAGGTAAAGGCAATATTACTACTTTTATAATAGAAACAACAAAAGTGCATATAAACTACTACCATTAATACAAGTAGATAATATAATTTTGGTTACTGCATACCCCTATTGAATTGTCATCTTACATGGCATTTTTTACATATTCAGCTTAACTATGTAAATTTAACTTGCTCTTCCAAAGTAAATTTAACTTTTCTGCAAACTTCATGAGTTTAACAACCTCATTGTATTGATTATCAAGCTAATGTGCACAATTTATAGAAAAAGCAGTATAATGCGATAGCTAATGGTATGGATTGTGTGACTTCATATAAGGACTCTGCAGTTTCTGATTTCTTTCCCATGGAAAGGCTGTCATGTACCTCACTGTATTGCCTCTCCTCACTCATCTGTGTTTCAGTCAGAATAATGGGTAAAACAATAATACTGAATTTATAGGAGGTAGTGATGGTTCAATGAGCTAATGCCTAAGGAGAATTTAAAAGAATATCTATACCATGTTATTTTGAACATTTCGTTGCTTTTATCTTTTGCTAAAACAATATTCTGTAAAAGCATATTCATGTCACATGACATATATTACTTCTTATGAAGAACTCCATAGCCAAGGCATTTTTTCTTTGGAGAGAGAGATGACAGAAATTTACTATATGCTATTCATTTGAATGTCATCAGTTATATGATAAACAAGACACAATAGTAGTTTTCTTATGACAGAATAAAAAACTTAAAAATAAGAACAATGAGATCTCTATTTTTTCCACTATTTGGCTATTTTTATTTTTATTTTAATTTTATTCTCAAAATATTTATATCTTCAAAGGTTTCTTTTAGTTTTGGCAAGAATACATCTTATTTCTCATAAAGGACAAGCATTGCATATTTTCTTACCAGAGCTAACTTTCACCTTAATTCACTTTCATTTTAAATTTAATCCTGGACTAGAAATTATATTACAAAGCCACAGTGATAAAAACAGCACAGTACAGGCAAAAAATAGACTTGAGGACTAACAGAACAGATTAGAGGATACGGAATAACCCCAAACACATTGAACCATTTGATCTTTGAGAAAGAGGTGAAAATTATACCCTGGAGGACAAATAGCCACATTAGAAAGTGATCCTTGGGAAAACTACTGATCTACATGCAGAAGATTGAATCTAGACCCATATCACTCACCATGTATTAACCTAAAATCAAAATGGATCAAATAAATGCTAAAATAGAAATGCTTAACTCACTGGAAGATAAAACAGGTAAAACTTGAAGCTATCGGCATACCACAGGCACTGACTGCAAAGGAAATAGTAACTAAAAACAACAAATGGGAACATATCAAATTAAAATGCTTTTGTACAACAAAGGACACAACAAATAGAGTGAGAAGAAAACCTAGAGAATAAAAACGCTTTTGTGAACTAGTCCTCACACAAGGGACTAATATCTAAAATATATAAGGAACTCAGACAAATCAGAGCTCCCACCAAAGTAAAGACCCAATCAAATCTAGACAAGTGAAATGAATAGACCATTCGCCAAAGAAGTAAAAATGACCAATAAATACATCAAGAAATATTCAACATTTTAGACAATTGGAGAAAGACACATTAAAACTCAGATTCCATGTTACTCTAGAAACAATGACCAAGATATAAAACAATAACAAATTCTGGCGAGGCTGAGGTTGGGATGGGAAAGAACCTTTCTACATTGCAGGTTGAAATGTAAATTAGTGCAGTCACTATGGAAATCGGTATGGAGATTCCTCAACTAACATGTGACCCAGCTATTTTCCTTTTAGGTATCTTCCCAAAAGTGTTAAGAACATCATATAAAGTGGTACATGCGTACCTATACTTATAGCAGCACTATGTATATTAGCTAAATCTTGGAAGAGATGAATGAATAATGAAAATGTGGTATTTACTCACAATGGAGTACCGCTCAGCCATAAAGATAAACTCATAAACTTGAGTCGTTTGTAAGAAAATGGATGAAACTTGAGATCATAATGTTAAATGAAGTCAATTAGACACACATACACTTGAATATTGCATGGTTTTTATTATCTGAAAAAACCCAAAGTATAAATGAAGAAAAAACGAAAGATAATAGGAAGTAGGAAGATAGATCTTTCTCAGATGGGAAGGAGAGGAAAAGATGGAATGAGGGGAAAGGAGAGAGGAAGGAGATGAAAAACAATGTAATTAAGATGTGTATGTACATGTTCCAATTGCCC
>RJWT010019045.1:0-18577 GCA_004365215.1 Cuniculus paca
CCGTCTGCGGGCCGCAGGACTGTCCTTACTTGGATACCTGCCCTTGACCCTGGAACGCCACACAGAGGACTTTCCTCTGTCTCACAGTTCTGCTCTGACCAGAGTCACTAAGTCTTCAGGGTTCCAGCCTGGGTGATTTCCCTTTCCTGACTGGGCTCCAAATGCTACACTGACCTGTCCCTCTCCACAGTCAGTACCCAGCTGTCACCTAACTGAAGGGCTGGATAGTGCCCTTTAGGGATACGGATGACCCTGGGTAGGGAGGTCACAGGTTTCTTTCTGTGCAGGGAATAAGCCTCAAGCATTTTTATTTTCTCTTCTTTTTATTTTTATTTTTTATTTTTTGAGCAGGGATCGAACTCACGACCTCGAGCTTGCCAGGCAGTATTCTTTCTTCTTCAAAGAACATATAGTACTAGGCCCATCATGGATACAGACTGGTAGGTTGGGGAAAAAATGACTGAATACAAGGCGTGACCAAAAACTACCATGAAAAATACATAAACTTTTAAAATTTTATCATAATAAAAGGCACATTACCATTAATCTCCTCCAAACTACTTCCCCTTGCCCCAAACACATTTAACCCATCATTTTTGCAACTTTATAAAGCAGTTCTGGAAGTCTGTCTTTAGTTGGGCTGTCGTGGCTGCCTCGATGTCATGAATCAATTCAAAATGTTTACTTTTTATGGTTGTTTTGACTTTGAGGAAGAGCCGGAAGTTACATGGTGCCGGATCTGGTGAATAAAGTGGATGAGGACACACTATCACAGTGATGGTGAACTTTTAGAGACCCAGTGTCCAAACTGCAACCCAAAACCCACTTATTGATCATGAAGCGTCAACACAGCAGCTAAATCTGAATGCTTGACTGCACGTGTGATGCTGGAGTGACTTGGCTTGCTGGGGCCACTTGGCTTACATGTTGACAGAGAGGGAGGGCTCTGTGTGCCTACCATGGCATCCATGCCACAGGTTCACCATCACTGCACTGTGATGTTTTCCTGAGTTTCCATGAAAGGTTGGATGGCACTTGGCAGCAGCAGTCACCTATTTTTTTCAATCGTACTTCATGAAGATACTCACAAAAGAGGAGTTCCAGAACAGCTTCAGAAAGAGGCAAGAACAATGGGCTAATTGTGTTCAAAGTGAAAGGAATTATTTTGAGGGAAATTAGTGGCAATATGTCTTGTAACATAATAATTTTTAAAATTTAAACATTCACAGTATATTTTTACCATACCTGCAAAGTGAGTGTATATATGAATGACTACAAGGATGGGTGGATGGAGGGAAGGATAACAGAATTAAATAAAAAGTTGAATTAATAGGTGGATGGGTGATGATGAGTTGGGAGGATAGCTGGACAGGTGAACAAATGGATGGATGAATATTTGATATGTGGGTAGATGAATGGATGGAAGGCTGGCTGGATAGATGGACGGATGGATGGATGGATGGATGAGAGGTTGGATGGGTGCATGATAAATAAATAGAAGACTGCTAGAAGGAAGGAAGGATGTATGCATGGATGGAGGTATAGACAAAAGGAAGGATGAATGGACAAATGGATGGAAAAATAAATTGGTGGACTGGTAGATGAATGGATGGATGGATGGATGGATGGAATAAATGGATAAATGAATGGGTGGATGGTTGGGATGGATGGATGGAGTGAATGAATATATGGACAGATAAATGATGATTGGAATGGATGAATGGATGGATGAATGAAATGAGTGAATGGATGTATGGATGGATGGGACGGATGTATTAATGGATGGGAAAGATGGATGAATGAATAGATGATAAATTAATGTGTTGAATAAGTGAACAGATGATGGATGTATTGATGGAAAGAAGGAAGAGAGATGGGGAAGCAAGTAGGTATGTGATTGGATGAATGAATTACAGAATGGATGGATGGGTGGATGAGAAGGATGGATGGGTGGGTGGGGAGATAGATGCATTAGGTGGATGGATGCACAGAATGTATGAGATGAGTGGATAGATGATGGATGAAATGAATGCATAGATAGAATGGATCATGGGAAAAAGAATGAATGATTGGATGGATGGAATGAATGCTTGCATGAATAGACAGGTGGATAGGATGATGGATGGATGGGTAGGTGGGTAGATGGGTGGGATGAATGGACGGCCAGATTGATAAATGGAAGGGTGGATAAAATGAGTTAATGAGTGAATAGATGGATGGGATGAATGGATAGATTGACAGATGGATGGATGAAATGAACATAAATATGAATGGGCAGATAAATGGGATGGGTGAGTGGACAGGTGGGATGAATGGGTCGACAGATGGGCAAGTAGATGTGATGAATGGATGGATAGATGGATGGGTTGGATAAGAGGAGTGGATGGATGGATGGAAGGATACAATAAATTGATGGACAGATTGGATGAATAGATGAATGGGACAAATTGATGAATGGGTTAATGAATGAAGATGGGGGATGGATGTATGACAGAATTTGATGGAATGTTGCCTTAATAGGTCAATGAGTGGTTAGATGGAAGGATAGCTGGATGACAGGATGGTTAAATGGATGGATATGTACATGGTTGGACAAATGGATGGAACAATGTGTCATAGGTGGGCATGTGGCTTGAAGGAAGGAAGGAAAGAAGGAAGAAAGGACAGATGGCTCCATGAATAGATGGATTAATAGGTGGGTAGATAAACAATTTACTGGACTGCTGGATGGTTGGATGGATACTATATATTGAGCTCATACCATTTTTCTAGGTTATTAACTTTCCTTTATGGGCTGGGGTATGTCTTGGATATTTTGTGCCTCCCGTACACCAGACTACATAGTTTAGGACTGATCTTATATTAAACCCTAATAAAAGTAATATTAGGGAATTAACCAAGCAGCCAAAGGAAGGAAATAAAAATCATGCTTTCACGAGCAAGATCATAAGGGTAAATTTTTTTTAGTAATGGGGACTGACCTCAGGGTCCTTATACTGACCTACATCCCCAGTTCTTTTTATTTGTTTTTATTTTTATTTTTACTTTTCATAACAGGTTCTCATTAAGCCACTATGTTACCCAGGATGGGCCTGAACCTTCAACCCTCCTGCCTCAGCCTCCTAGAGTGGTAAGCCACCATGCCTGGCTGTGAGGCTGGATTTCATATTTAATTCCTTCACTTTCTCGGCAACACTCCTATCTCCTCCCATTATCAATGCTTTGGACTGAGTCCAGCTCCCTCAGCTTGTCACACTAGAGACTTTAGGAATGGAGCTGTGACACTTAGAGAGAAAGTAGCAAGTTCCATGCTGGACCAAATACTTTCTTTACTGTGGTGGCAACTGAGGCACCTTCTATTCCTGCAAGGAAATACAAAAAGAAAATGGACCCACATATTTAGGCAGGAAGGAAGCCGACCCCTGGCTGAAAGATTAGCTTTTCAGGGGAGAAAATCGCCGTCTCTGGCTTGCTCGTACTCTGATCTCTTGCTGCTCCTTAAGCCAACCTGCCGTGAGTGACCCACTGGGTCTCAGGGTCAGGAGTCAGACATGGGCAGTGAGGCCAGAAACCAGAGGCCCAGGCAGCAGAAGAAAAACCATGCTCCTCACCAGAGAAAACCAAAGATGGAGATGTTGCCTGGATGGGCCGGCTGCTCCTTATCACCTGACGTGTGTGACTCGGGGACCAATTTCACGTGGGGTTGCTGGTGAATGGAAAAGGAACTGGGCATCTTACATCTGGATTGTAGGAAAGTCACAGACTTGGGGACCAGCTGCCCTCCAGCCCTGGGACTCAGTGCCTTCCTCTCCTCACTGGGCCTTAGCTTCTGCATTTACAGACTGGAACTCCGGACCATGCCTGCCTGACTCACAGGGGCCTTACAAAAGGGGACATGACACCAGGCAAAGGGTATTGCACCCAAAGAACAGCACAGCGCCCACAACCATCAGCTCATCCCTGTTGCTCTCCAGGGTGATCTTTCAAAAATGAGCTCCCTGGGCACAAAGGTGGTAGAGGCAATGCGTGTGGACAGTGAAGTTGTGCATTTACCTTCCCACTCTCCCAGGGACAAAGAGGATGTAAGGAATGCACGTAGAGAACTGGCCTCCGGTACACAAAGATTTTGCTGGGTTTGGCTGGAACTTGCAGGTCAAGAGATGTTTAATGCAGGAGGAGAGAGGTCTGGATAACTTGGAGGAGCAAGCTTTTCCCTTAGGAGGGGTGGAAGATGGAGTGGGGAGGGGAAAAGAGAAGATAAGGAAGAAAAGATGAGGAGAGAGTGCACAAGAGGGATCCAGGTACTTGGGGAAGATCAGACTTCCAGCCAGTTTGCTGGCCGTGATGCCTCAGTTTCCCTCATGGCTTGAAGGCACAGGCTCCTGAGCAGCAAGGTTGGCTCTCCCTCAGCCTTCCCAGTGGCCCTGCGTCAGCGCTGGTAGAAGAGTCCACTGGATATCACCACATATCCCTGAAGGGCGAAAAGAACCATAAACCAGGTCAGAGGTCTCTGAGGACAGGAGGAGCCCAGCTGTCCCATGGCCTGGCTCTGTGTTCATTCTGTGTTCTCTCTAGGCCTGTTCCCTGCCTTGTCACTGTGGGGGGAGATTTCACAGCAGCCACCTTGAGAGGCTACAGTGAGGATGCAGAGAGCCCTTGGAAACTGCACCCAGCAGGGGCTCCAGGCGTGGACAGTGCCATCACTGTCATAGGACCAGGAGTCCAGAACCACAGGGCACTTCCCCAGGTGCAGGTCCCCTACACAGCCCAGCTGCCGTGTGTCCCCTACTTTCTGCACTGCCCTGCAGAAACATTCTAGAGGGCCACCAATTATTCATTCATTTGATGACTCTTCACTGAGCCTCAGCTGCACACTAAGCCCTATGACAGGTGCCAGGGACTCAGCAAAGAACAAGCAAGACCTAGACCCTGTCCACAGGCAGCTCAGCATCTAGGGCTTCATGGTACAATGGGTGATCATTAGCCAAGTGTGGGTAAGGAAATTAATTAAAATCAATTAAATTTATTAAATTAATTAAAATTCAGAAAGAAATTGATTAAATTAATTTAAATTCAGGGGAAAAAAGTGCAGCTTTTAGTTGCACTGACCATGCTCCAGGGACTCAGTGGCCACACATACCTGTGGCTGCCACTGTGGACAAGGCATATCTCCATTACTGCAGAACACTCTGTCAGACAGCCCTGGTCAAGGGACTTGTGACTTCTGACTCTGTTGCTGGATTTATGAGTGCCAGCAGGTATCACCCACAAAGGGGAGTCGTAGGGCAAGTCCCACTAATTGGCATGGGTCCTCCGTGCATTAAAGGCTCCTTCTTGTGGGAGATAGTCACCCGAGGCTTTGGGGCCACTGTTCTTAAGGAATAAGGACCTCCTCCCAGGGAAGACATGTGACATCTGTCCTACACAGGCCTTCTGAGAGAATTTCATTCCCTGAGTGAGACAGAAAGAAGCTGTAGAGTCTCACCCTGGGATGGGTTGTGGTTGAGTTTCACCCCGAACCCACAAGTTCAAATACAGGGATGACAACTTTAGAAAGTTCAGAAAACTCCTTTCACCATGCAGCTCACAAGAGATTGCCTACAAGGCCAGAAGGAGCCTGCCTCTCACCCACCCCAGACACCAAAGTGATCGTACCAGCGTACAGAATCATGGAACAATGGAAGGTCCAAGGGTTCTGGTACAATATTGCATGAGGACCAGAGGAGGGAAAATCTTGCCCTCCTGGGTCTTTCAGTGTCCTGAATCTTCCATCTCGTTACAGTTAAGATGCATTGTGTGGTCTTAGCAGGGACAGGGTGCACACCCAGGCCCGGCTGACCCCATCACCCCACTGTTCACACTAGAGGTGACCCCTGCCTTGCTAATACCAGAGGATGCCCGCTGGCCCCTCCCAAGGCTCTCACCTCATACACGAGGACCTCAGAGTTGGTGTAGGAGAGATTAACCACACTGGGGAGAGCGATTCCCATGCCCAGGAGAGCTGCAGGCAAGGACAGAGAAGTCAAGTTCAGTGGGAAATGGGACCAAACCATCCCCTGGAGCCAGTCCCATGCTGAGTCTTCATAGGCATCATGGAATCAGAAGGTAGGTGCCACTGTTATAGTGCCCATTATAAGGAAGGAAAAATTGAGGCTTAAAAAGGGAAAGGAACTTAGTGAAGATCACACAGCTGTGTGCCAAATGACCACATGATCAGTTGGACCCTTAGGCCACCTCTTAACCTCAGAACCTGGGAGATGGGCAGATGGAGAGGGTATGATGTCAGGAGGGGCCAGAAGCCCTGGCTGAGGGGAGCAACACTCACCATTGAGGTGATCCAGCAGTGGCTTCTCGAACAGGGTTCCTAAAAGTGTGTGTACCTGCTCCACCTTTGACCACAGACGCACGACAGAGGACGGGTGAAAGAGACAAACAGGCACACACATGGACAGACAGATGGACTTATGGGCAGCAGAGCCCCAGGCCGTTCATTCCCATCTTGGGTTTAAGCGGAGCCCAGCTACACCACAACCTGGGTCAGCCTTGAACAACAGTGCATGCCCAGGGGGAGCCTGACAGGTGAGTCCTGATTGGCTGATGCACCACATGCCCAAAGGCTGATGGACAATATGTGACCAACAGGTGGACTGGTTAGCAGAGTCCTTGACATCAGATGACCAACAGACTGACAGGTAGAAGGCTGTGGCATATTGCCCTACAGATCAACCTACAAATGGACATATGGTAGCTGGGGACCTAACTCTGTGATGTGACTGAAGAGTCAGCCCACACTGTCTGTCTGACTTGTCCCACTGACCAGTGGACTCGGGCTGAGGGGTTGAGCTGCCAAGTCATCGACCACCAGGCTGTGTGCAGGCAGGAAGGCTGGTACAGGTGGATAGCAAGAAGGAAAGGCCAGCTGACTATGCCCAGCACTGAGAAGCCTGACTATAGGAAACCTGCACTGCACCCACGTGCACCCAGCCAGCAGGGACCCTGGAGACCCAGCCCCACTCACATCAATGAAGCCCACATTGGAGGCAGCCACTGCGAGCTGGATGTCCCTGAAAGAGATGGAGTAGGGGCCTCACGCCAGCTGTGCCCAGTGACCAGGAAGAGGTCTTTGCACAGAGGACAGACTGAAGCTACCAGATCCTGGCTTACCCCAGCACAGATGTGGTACCCTGGAGCTTCACCTTGGACACCGAGAGCTGCAGGCTCAGGTTCACTGCCTGGGTACATGGGGAGTGCAGGGTCAGAGGGCACCTGCCTTTGCTCATGCAGGTACAGGTGTTTGGGGAATGCCTGCCAGATGCCAGGCTCGATGCAGTGTGAAGAATGCAAGGTCCCTGCCCTCCAAACCCACCACCAGCCAGCAGAAGACTTTCAGAGGGCGGGGGAGCCATGAGGGCAGAGTGGCATGGAGAGGGTGGATGAGGACACTCTCACCCAGTAGGAGGGGGTGGCCAGGAAGGCTTCCCAGAGGAAGGCTGCAACAGTTAAGCTGAGAACTGAGTGATGAGGAGGAGCCAACCATGCCAAGAACCATGGAAAAGAGCCTGAGGCAAAGGGCTCAGCATGGGCAAAGATCCCGAGGCAGAAAAGTCCTGCCCAGGTCAAGACACAAGGAGATCAGTGTGGGAGACCAACGTGTAGGAGAGGGCATGCATCCTCCTCCGAGGGCCAAGCCCCTCTTAGCCATCCCCACCAAGCCCCCTTGCTCACCACCTCCAGGGAGAAAAGGGACTGGAAAGCCGAGTTGGAGGACACAGCCAGGACTTCCACAAAGGGCTGCAGCCGCAGCGTGGCATTGTGGGTATGGAACGTGATCACAGGTGTGGCACCCAGCTGAACCTTGAGCACCACGGGCATGGGTTTGGGAAACTGGTGGGCCACCTGAGGAGGCAGAGAAAGAGGGAGAAAAAAGGCTTAGCTGAGTCTGCTGCACAAGGACACACAGGCTGCACATCAAGTCGCCCCTCAGTACTTCCAGACACCACAGCACTGCACATGGCTGTGCACAGAGGTGGGTGCAGCCCAGGCCCCTGGAGCAGACAAGGGGGCTACCCATCCTTCAGGAGGAGCTCCCCGAGCCGGGTCTTGAGGGCAGTAGGAACAGAAGGAGAAAGGACATACGGACAGGGAGCTGGGCAGGGGCAGAGTGGAGAAAGAGCGTGAGGTCTGTGCAGAGGGAGAGGCTGTCCCTAGAAGCCAGGGAGCAGATCTAATCACAGATGTTAAACAGGTACAACATACACAGCCCGGAGACCCCAATCCTGTATCTCAACACCTGGAACAGCCAGCAGTGTCACCAACCTCAGGGATGAGCTGGCCCAGTGCAGAAGTGTTCAGTGGGTTGTCATCGGAATGCTGAAATCAGCCCCCAACACATCAGGTTTGCAGTCAGCTGCTCCCCCACCAGGCCACCACTCACCCCTCACCACCAGGAATCCCACCCCACAGACCCCACTTGACCCCATGGCCCTGCACTCTAGCTGCCCCATCAGTCACGATTTTGCATCTGTGGGATGTCCGGGGCTAGGCCACAGGGTGCTCCTGTCCCACACATCCTGGGCAGCAGGCCCAGCCTCACCAAGTCCCCTGTGACATCCAGGTTGAGGGCGCCAGCCTTCTGCAGCAGCAGCAGAATGCAGTCAAACAGTTGCTGGGAGAGGCCCACAGTTGCCATGGCACCCTTGGCGCCCACAGGCCAGGGTAACACGAAGGGGGTAGCATCCAGGGGCAGGACGATAGGCTGACCCAGCAGGAAGAGGATAGCCTATGGGGAGGGACAAGATCTCAAGAAGGGGTGGCCTATGACTGAACCTGCCACCCCCCCAAAATGCCACATGCCATGTAGCCCCACGCCCTTGCCTGTGCGCCACACCCCCCTGGAACGCAGCTCCTTAACTTCTCTGCTCCTTTAGGAATCTTCTGGAGCACCATGGACCCAGAGGTCCACAGCCCCCGGCCCAAGGCCAACAAGAAAGTGCTTACATTGACCTCCAAAGCAATGTAGTCACCAGTGATGATGGGCTCGCCGACCATGGAGTAGCGAATCTGGGATTCAGGACCCACGGGGCTAAGGCCTTAATAAAACCAGCATGGAGAAGAAAAACAGCACACTTATCAGTACCCCCAGCACCTTGTCTATCCAGAAAGCTAAATTATCTGACCATCCGGGTTAGCCAGAGGCAGGCAGGGCCCCTGAGGGAGCATGCTGATGTGTCAAAGTGCACACATCCAAGATTCAGCCTTGGGGTGCAGCCTGGCAACTCCTAGTTCAAACAGTTCTAACAAGTATGTGTTCTGCCTTCTCCATCAGTGGGAGGCTCACAACCCCAAATCAGAAGGAAGAAGGCTCAACCCAGGCAGAACTACCACTTGACAGAGGCAAAAGGGAAGCACAGAGAAAGAAAAGCACTCAGGCCAATAGGGTCCTCACATGTGACTGAGACTGTTTCATTCATCACCACTACTCAGTGCAGCTTACACACACACACACACACACACACACACACACACACACACAGAGTTTGGTGTGAGGCTCAGTCTTGTCCAGGACTGTGAACTCCAGTCAGTGTGACCCCAAAGCTATGGCCTCTGAGCTGAGAATACTTGAGGTGTGAAAGGTCCCACCTGGGAAGGTCGCAGAGCTGAGCCTCTGTGGGAGCCTCATCCCTGCACGTGGCTGAAGGTGTGGCCAGCTGCAGTGCAGCCCCAGTGTCCATCAGAAGAGCCAAGCTCAGCCCTGGTTCCACCCCCCGGGCTCTGCATGACTGGGGTTGTGTGTGTACATGCATGCATGTATGTGCGTGTATATTGCGTGTGCATTTGTATTATTAAATCACTATTATTATTAAATATCTATTATACATCTATTTTATATAGTTTATATAGCTTCATACAGTTGATTTGATTTATATGCAAATATATAAATATATTTAATATTTATATGTAAGTATATAAAATATACAAGTACATATTTACAAATATATAAACATATCTAACTCCATTCAGATATCTGTTTTTCTGTTGTCTCATCTGAATTTAATTTTATTTTCCCTACTATTTTAGAAATTTTTATGATTATAAAAGCAACATAGCATAATTCCCTTTCTACAGTAAGCAGCTGGGGCAGGAGGTGGGTGCAGCCTGAAGGGATTTGGGGTGTGGCGGGAGGGTCTGGATCTTGGAGGGGGTGGTTATGGGACTGTTCACCAAAACTCTGTTCACTGAAGGGATGAGTTGCTCCATGATTAAAAAATGAAAAAAAATTTTAAAATAATAGTAATACATATTCATGATGAGCACTTAGAAAATATTTTTAAAACAGAAAACAGCCCAGAATCTCAAATGCATTTCGGGTTAAATATATTCTTATGCAGAGGCTAACTTCTCCCTCTCCCTGACCCCATGTCCCCTTCCCCTGTCCCTCCTCCTCTTCATCCTCGTCCTTCTCTCATGGGAGTAAAGCTAGTTTTCTGGCCTCTTTTTCTTAAGCACATGGTGTTAGAGTTTAGCTAAGAGCACAGGTTCCCAGGGCAGGCTGCTCTCAATCTCTTCATCTGTTAAATAGGGCTGGTCACGCTAAAATGTTAGCTGGTATTTCTCATGGGTATTTCACAAAGCACACACACACACTCAAGCACACTCACACACACGCATGCATACATGCACACACACTCACAGCAAGAACCCAGTGCTGCCTGTCCCCACGAATGGATTCTTCCCCCAAATGCGTCCTGCAGAGGGACCTTGAGGCAGCACACGGTGGTCACACACCGCCCACCTGGGTCTCCTGGCCCACCTTTCCTGCCCACCACCTTCAGTTTGTGCACAACCGACTGGGACCTGGCACCCAGAGAGTGCCATGTGCTGCTTGAAGAACCACATCTGTCATCTTTTTTCCTCCCAACCCACAGTCTAGCACTTAATTAAATGCACACAGCTGCTTCCTGGGTCCAGAGCTGCGCAGAGCACCTAACAAGGACTGTCGTGTTTCATCCTCATAGCCATTTTGGCAGGGCGGTTCTACTGCATCCTCGTTTTACAAAGGAAGAAACAGGCCCAGAAAGGTTTGGTGACAGATCCTGAGTCACTCTGTCAGGAATCCAGCCAGTTGACTGGCTCTAGGGCAAGCATGGCTCAGACTCAATATGGCGCTTCCTCTATACTGAATTAACAGTTTTGCTAAATCTACTTCCTCTTTCCCAAACTAATTGCAAAAGAAAACTTTTTATCACTGTGGGGAATCAGAGATCAACGCTAATAGTCACAAAATCCCCAGGTAGACTGAGTGGTTGTGTATCTTTTCTAACACAGCCTCAAAATAAACATCCGGTCATCCAGTTAAGGAAGGCGCATCCCTACACAAGACTCCCACATGACATCCCAGGCACGAGCCCCAGACCCCAAGCATGAGCCAGGCCACCTCCAGGGACAAACACTGTCACATACCCAGCCTCCCTAAGGGGTAAAGGGAGCAGAAAGACTTCCAAGGGTCCCGTTAAGACTACAAGTCCTTCCAACCATGAGAATCTGACTTCTTAAATCCTTCAGTTCCAAAAGTGTGAATGATTCCAGATGCTACAGTTTGATGGTGCTAAAGTTCTCCAATATTTTAAGATTCATCTTTTAAATACTTGCTAATATTTGAGGTTTTGGATGATTTGACTTAAAATATGAAGATTCTAGAATCAAAGACTTGGTTCTAGCATTTGGAGGTTCCTAGATTCCGTGAATAACTGTGCAGCCTGGGAAGATCACAATGTAGGTATTCTACAATTGACCTCCCAGAGGTTGACCCTGACAAAGAAGAGACTTCTGAAGGGTCTTGGGGGTACCCCAGCCTTCCCCACTCCTCCAGGTCACAGTCTTACCAATCAAGGTGCCCAGGTGGACGTTGAGGCCCTGCACCAGGTTGGAGATGCGCAGGCATACCTGTGCAGGACAGACAGCAGGCTGTGCTCGGGGGTCCTCAGAGCTGGATGAGAGAGGCTGCAGGGACCTGGGGTCCTTGCAGAGGCCTCCCCTGGCTGGCACTCCAAGCCTAGGTGCCCTACTTCCTCCTCCACCAAAAGGGTCTTTCTGAGTACCTCCTCTGGGCCCAAAGTCTAGTGAGGACACTGCAGGCCCACAGGCATGGAGGAAAAGTTGTCAGAATAGGGATCCTGCTTCCAGGGCGGGGTCCAGGTTGACAGGCAGTGACCAGTGAGCCATGCCAGCCAGGCCATGTGTGCCAGCCAGGGTAATGGAGATTCTATGGGCACAGAAAAGAGCCAGAGGGCATCCTGAGCTTAGCCTAGTATGACAGAAGATGGAGACAGAAAAGAGACAGTAAGGGAAACACTCATAGTCTGGGCCAGATGAGGCCAAGGTGGGAAAGGACAGGGTCTTTCCTTGCTGCCTGCAACCCTTGCCCTGGAGAGGCTGCAAGGGCAGCAGGAGAGCGCAGGGAGAAGCTACGGCAACAGGCAAGGCCAAGCACAGCCTGCCCCGCTCCCAGGACAAGCTACCGCCCACACCCCTCCAGCCTCAGTTCCCCCACTTTGGCAGTAGGGGTGGCATACAGTGGGCTGCTTTTGTCTCTGCTACTGCCCCTTCCAGGGAGATGGGCAGGGATGGAACAGGACAAGGATGGAAGACCAGCTCTCCTTGGGTGGTGGGGCCCTGGCCAAAGGGATAGCATCTCTCACCAGGTCAGCCCCTTGCAGAGAACCATGGAAACTAAAATTGCAATAATCTCAGCAATACTTGCTCTTCGGGACATCGACCTAAACTCCTTGTAAATATTAGGGTCCAACCCTGCTCTCCGGCAGCCTGTGGAGGGGCCCAGATTCCTGCTCATTGGTGATGTCAGATCAAAGGCAGCCACAGCACATGGCTAGGTGGGAGGTCAAGATCGAACCCAGCCACAGCTGGCCCCAGTGCCGTGCCCTTGCCACTCTTGCCTCATCTCCATTGAAAATACTGGCCCTGCCCTCTAACATGGCACCAAAGGTCTGCCCCACAGGACAAAGCTCCCTCCCCTTTGGCCACAGGGCTTCTCCAACCCTCCCTGGACCATGGCATCAGCCTCTTCCCTATCTTCATGGGGTGATTGGGGCACCCCATTAAGAAGTCTCCTGTTTTATTTCTGTTTAAAAAAAAAAATCCCAGGGTAGGTGTTTTGTGCAATACACGAGGCCTTGGGGTGGAGCCCCGGCACTGCGCACACACAGAAAATCATAAGCAACACCCTCCCCATGACTGAAACTCCACCGTTTGCTCCCCACACTGTTCGCTCCCCACTGTTCGCTCCCCTCCAGGGCCATCAGCTGGAAACCCTTTACCTTGTTGCTCAGGATGGCTTTAACGTGCTTCTGCACCAGGACCAGCAGCGCAGGGGAGGTGCTAAGGAGGAGATGCATGAGGGGTCCTCAGTCCTGCGGCCTCTCTCTCAGCAAGGCTGCAAGGCTGAGGCAGGAGCCTCTGTCCTCAGCTAGGAACCTAGTGACTCCCACCTGGGATCCCACTGTGTGCCAGATGGTGCTAGAGTAACTATTCCCATACCTTCAGAGAGAGAAACTGAGTCTCAAAAAAGAGAGTCATTTGTCTCAAGTTTTGGCAGTGCCAAGAATGTGACAACTGAAGCCAGGCTCAGGAGAGACAAAGGACATTGCAAAAGCCAGACTCGGTCATGACCTTGTCATAACCACTCTGAGCCTAGTGAGGGCAGGGCTGGAGGTGGGATTCCAGGGCTGCTCCTGCTCCAAGTCCCTGTGATCCACCTAGAAAAGTCCCTTCCTAGCTGTGGACCTCAGTTCCCCTCTGAATAGCAAGAGATGATCTAAGTCATCTCAATGGTGGCCCGTAGGAACCTGTGTCACTTGTTGGCTAAGATGTTGATCCAAGCAGCACACAAGCTTCCCCAGCGCCTCAGGAGGTAGGAGGCAGGCATCTGTGTTTTTACAGCATCAACTTGGGGCCTCTATTTCCCCTTCAATAAATGGGAAGCAGCCCCTGCCACGGGGGTGTGGGTTGCACCAGATAAGCATAGGACACAGCTGAATGCCCCTTTCTATGGGGACAAATTCCAGGCTTTGCACAAATATTGCATTTTTTTTTAACTATAATGCTCAGCCACGTGGAGTGAGCCTCCCCACATTTCGGAAGGTGCAGGCGTGATGGACACAACGTGGGGCAATCACAGGCAGTGGGATTAACCAGACTGCCTGGGCCTGAATCTGGCTGCGCCTCAGGCAGGACACTTCACACTTCTGTACCTCTGCTTGTTCTCCTGCAAAACGAAGGGAGCGCTCACACCTACTGGTGGTCTCCGGTGAGGCTGATCCCCACAGAGGGCCTCGAATGGTGCCCAGCACATAGTAGGTGCCCTGGAAGCCAGGGCTGCTGTTAGCCTTCCATACAGACGCGAGCAACCACCTGACACTGAGAACTTGGTCACCACTCCTCCCCGGGCTCCTGACTTCCCATCTCTGCTGGGAGGGGTGGACTCGAAGGCTCCTAGCAGCTGGACTCACCCACCCAGAGCCCGCCCTGAAGAGGATGCTCCCGGATAGAGTGCATTGCCAATGGCCAGAGCACAGGCTGTCCCTCAGGCAAGCCCCTCCCCTGCTGAGACTTGGTTCAGAAACAGTACCTCATCCTTGGCGCGAAGACCCCTGCACCCCACTATGGACCCACCTGTTATTGCCATCAAGCACGCTGGCGGGACTGAAGAGTAAGGAGCAGGTGGAGAGGCTGACCACAGGTGTCCTGATGGGACCCTGGCCCACGTGGGCATCTGCTGTCAGTGCCATGGGCAGCATCAGCTCCAGAGGTTCAGGGATGCTGGGTGGGGAACACGGCCTGAGTCCCAGCAATGCCACTCAGGGCCACCCCCACTGGACATAGGAGGCCCCACCCAGCATGGAACAACCCCACCTGAGCAGACTCAGGGCTCCCCTACCCCACTGGGGGCTGCAGATGTTGCTGCAGATGACTGTGAACCCTGGCTCTCAGTGACCCCTCACTGCCAGACCCCGGCCAGCACCACCATGCTGAGCTTCGACGTCCCTTCCTTGCAATGGACACAAGATTGGTGGCACCTGTTTCACAGGGCTGTGCTGAGCTCCCCACGAGGTCCCTACATGAAGACACCCAGCTTTAGCCTGGCCACAAGCACCCAGGGCATCACTGTGCCTTAGAATACCAGCTCAGGACTTAAAACTAAGCATGGTAACACCAGCTGCCTGGGGCAAAGGAATCGTTCTGATAGCTGTGTTTATTGAGCACCATCTCTGTGCTGAATTACAGCAAAGAATCCCCTCACGACGAAGTGTCTTCACAAAGACGTGAGTGCCAATGGAGAAGTGAAGGCCTCTGCCAGTCACACAGTCACTGAGCAGGATCTGAGGTCTTGATTCTCTCGCAGTCTCACTGCTTCCCAGGGTGGGACTGAGAGGCCCGGAGGAGATGCCAGCCCCTTCCCTTACTCTGCCCTCACCACATCCCTGAAACCCTTCCTTTCCCACAACGCAGAGACTCACTCACCGAAAGACTTTGATGGTAAAATTGGCTTTTGCCATCAGACGTAGCCCAAAACCAGCGATGAATTTCAGGTCAAGGTGGGACACGTGGACATCCAGAATCAGGATCCTGCAGAGTAGGAATCAAGGCGACAAGGGACTCCCCACTTTAAGCCACAGGGTCAACTTCAGGGTTAGCCACTGTGGATGTGACAAAGCAGGGCTTCGGACACTGGAACCGTGAGGTGAGGGAGAGGTGGTGAGCTCTCCATTGTATGGAGCATGTGACCAAGGACAACCAGAGGGAAAGGAAGACAACCAGAGGGCCCCGGCCTCAGGCAGGACAGGGGTGAGACGATTGTGCAGGTTTCTGACAGTTTCTGGCAGCAGCCTGGGAAACTGGGAAGATGAGGAAGACTAAGATCCACCAAAGGCAGAAACCCCCTTGGAGCACTCTAGCCAGCCCCTGTGGTTCCCTCCAGGACAGGAAGCGCACTCTCTCCAAAGCTGCCTGTTTCGGGCCACTCCCTCTAAGCTCTCCGCAGTGACCCTGTGACTTCCTGTTTTCCTAAGTAAAAATCTTTGTGTATGTGTGTGTGTGTTTCTTTTTTTGGGGGTGGGTACCGGGGATCAAACTCACGACCTCATGCTTACCAGCGCAGCGCTTGAGCCGCTGAGTTAAATCCCCAGTCCCGATTATGTTTTTCTTTACACAATAGTTGAGAGGGAAATTCAGATACCACAAAATGGTATAAAGTATAAAAGTCACATCAAACCCACCCTTGATCCCCTGCAGCCTTGGGTGACACAGATCCATGACCCTCCCCAGCACACAGCCCACCCTTCTGACTGCATAACCAACCCAGGTGTGCTTCAGCATCCACAAAGGCCACCCCCAGTGTGGTGCGGCGGGGTGGCCAGACCGGAAACAGCTGCAGAAAACCTGAGTGTGTTGTTTTACCCATGGGACTCTGGGGACTTAAAATGAAGTCTTTCAATTGTCACCATCATTAAGAATGATGATAGAGCCGGACGTGGTGGCTCACGCCTTTAATCCCAGCACTCGGGAGGCTGAGACAGGCGGATCGTTGTGAGTTTGAGACCAGCCTGGGCTACAAAGTGAGCTCAAGGCCAGCCTGAACGGCATAGTGAGACCCTGTCTCAAAAAAAACAGGGCTGGGGATCTAGCTCAGCAGTCTAAGCGCCTGCCCAGCAAGCACAAGGTCGTGAGTTCAATACCTGGTGCTGCAAAAAAAAAAAAAAAGAATGATAGATAGATAGATAGATGATAGATAGATATAGGTAGAGATAGATAATATCTAGATGATAGATAGATAGATAGATAGATAGATAATAGATGATAGATAGATAATAGAGGATAGATATAGAGAGATACATAGATGGATAAGAGATAGATGATAAATAGAGATAGATACATAGATGATAGATGATAGGTAGAGATGGACATAGATAGAGGATAGATAGATGATAGATAATAGATAGATGATAGATGATATAGATAGATACATAGATAGATAATAGATGATAGATAAATAGATATAGATAGATGATAGGTAGAGATAGATAAGATAGATAGATAGATAGATAGATAGATAGATAGATAGATAGATAGATAGATTCTCTTGGGGACACAGCAATCTGTCCGTAGTGAGTCTGTGTTCCACATGGATGGAAACAATCAGCTCAGCCTCCGAGGTGACTGAGTTTGAGATGCCCCATAACCCTATGCCTTTGAGTCTCTGTTCATTAGAGGGGAGAGGAATTAGGCGCTCCCACTTGTGTCTAAACTCAGCATCTAGCTTCTGGAGGAAGCAGTCATGGATCATTTGAGTTCTATAGACCCAGCGGCTGGCAAAAATCCACTAATTCAGAAGTGCCAGGTCCCCATACTGTCAACTTGGTCCTGTTTCCTAAATCTCCTAACCACTCACCTGGTGGGTGGGAGCATCTCACATGCTGAGGGGAGGATTCAGTGCAGGAGATTGTGCTCATTTGATGGCCTAGACCTGGTGTCCAGGGGCTGGGAGCACTGCCCTGCGGGGACATCTACCTGGAAGGGGCATTCTTGCAATATCTCCCCTCCTGGTGGACTAAAGCACTTACCTGGCTGGCAGGGACATCGCACCTGGTGGCAGGAGCACCTTCTCTGTAAAGGGAGCACTCACCTGGTGGCCTGAAGCATCTCAGCACTCCAGTCCAGGAAAGGTGGAACCATGATCTTCAGTGCCCGCTGGAGAGGGACTTTGCCAACATCAGACACTGCAGGGCCAGGGCACAGGGAGGTCAGGTTGGCCTCAAGAGCAGCAGAAACACACTGCCCACCCTCCGTGCCGCACCCTTCGAGGAGAGGACTGAGATACGGGGAGAGTTGGGCTCTACATGAGCCACCTTGGGCGGCTCACACCAGTCCTCTGCTTCTGCCTCTCAAGATCCTGCTCATTCATCCCATTCCTCAAAGAAAACAAAATCCTTTGGAACCCTTCTCCACTGTTGGTGGGAGTGTAGCCTGGCACAGCCACTGTGGAAATCAGTCTGGAGATTCCTCAAAAAGCTAGGATTGGAAGTCCCATTTGACCCAGCTATCCCACTTCTGGGCATATTCCCAGAAGAAGTGAAATCATCATACCACAGTGATATATGTGCACCCATGTTTATAACAGCACAATTTGTAGTAGCCAAATCTTGGAAACAACCCAAATGCCCATCAATCAAGGAATGGATAAAAAAGATGTGGTACTTTTATACAATGGAGTACTATTCAGCTATAAAAAATGATCACCTTGAGGCTTTTATAGGTAAATGGATGCGACTTGAGACCATACTCATAAGTGAAATAAACCAAACCCACATGTGTAAACACCGCATTGTCTCCCTAGTGTAAGAAACTGAAAGACTCAATAAGATACAAAATTTCTGATAAATATGGAGAAATGGTTCTGAAATCCAATGGTGCTTTTATTCTTTGATTTGATTGGTTTAAGTCCCTTTCCTACTATTTGAAAGCAATAAGCGAGAAGATAGGAACAGCTCTTTTGAAAAATGAG
>RJWT010019046.1:0-18577 GCA_004365215.1 Cuniculus paca
GAAATTGAGAACTTAAGATTCTTAACTTAGGTTAAGTTTGATCTTCTCATCTGATATCATAGCGGAGGTGTTTTGAGTAGCCCCCGTTTAGCGGCAGGGCTGTCCTTGTAATTCCTCCTATGAGCATACCGATATGACCGCAGTAGAAAGGTCACCACCTAGAAAATGGATATAGACGGGAAAAAAGAAAAAAAGGGCTGCCGAGGTAATCTGCATAATGCTGTTTCACCTGTGTAACTTAAGCCTCTGATGAAATAATGTTTTGCCTTTAGACTTTCAATCTTTTTTCTTCACACTACTCTTCAGTCTAAATCCTCCTTATTTTTAACCTCAGCTTGAATGTTATTTCTTCATGGACACCTTCCCTCACTTTCTAGAATGAGAGAGAAAAAAACACGATTTGTGTGAACTCCAGTATCACCTTTGCTACCACTTAGCCCTGTGTAACATGCATCACCTTTCTGTAACTCAGCAAATGCTATTACACTGTGTGACTCTGGGGTCAGGGGTTGTATCCGTCTTATTTCACTGTGTAAACAGCTCCTAATTCAGTGCAAGCCTATGTTGGGTTCTCACTAACTTATTTGTTAAACTCAATTGAAATTCTAACCAGAAATCAATCCCTTCTGACTTTTGAGTAAGTGGTCCATTTTGACGCTACAGCATCCTCAAACAGTTGTAACTGCAGAACTAATGAGCAGGTCCTTCACAGAATTTGCAGTTCTCTGTGTTCACACTTTCATTCCATCCCTCCACCGTTCCAGTCCACTGCCACCCTGACTGAACAGTGCAATTATGCGGAGTGTTAATCGTCAGCTAATAAGAGGAATAATGATAAAATTGCGTAGTTCATTCATGTAATAACACTCAAATTACTGTTTTAGATTCCTTCCCAATTTATAACAAAGTTCAGTGATGCTGACCCATTTTTTTACAAGCACAGTAGGGAATAATGTTGGTAGAAAACATTGCTTTCAAGTGCCAAATTTAAAATGTACACAAGACTTGCATTTGGGCATAATTACAAAGGAAGGAGTATTTCACTTTCCATTTTAAAGCCTCCATATTATGTAGCTACTATAACCATTCGGTCTAGAAGGGAATATTCTGATTTCCAAGATTTGCTGTCAGATTGGATGTGGGACTTGAAAGAAGTAAGAAACATACAAAATATTCAACTGTTTTCAGTAAATACAAGTAGACCCCTCAGTTTGAAAAGTGTTGATGGGGAGCTACTCAAGTTAACTTAGATGCTGAACATTCCTCCACCCTGATCACATTTGTGCCAATTTTTCCCAGCTTATTTTATTTTATTTTGATTTTGTAATGCTGGCAATCAAATCCAGAGCTTCATGCATAGGCAAATACTTAACCCCTAAGTTCATCCTCAGCCCTCCCCGGTTTTTATATTAATCGTATTTCATGTTGAAAATGTATAGCCATGTGGCTCATATAGATATTTTGGTGAATGTCAGATGATACAGACTATGATGGTCTCATAAAGTTATCATTGAACTGAAGAATTCTTGTTGCTCACTATACCTTTGCTAGTGTTTATATATACAAACACTTCCCTTGTGTTACAGTTGCCTACAGTAGTCAGTGTCTTCTGCACAGAACTGTAGCCTAGAAGTAACCGGCAATACTATCTAGGATTGCGTAAGTATCCTTTAGGATGTTCACACAATTACAAAATCACCCAAGGATGCATTTTCCGCAGTGTGTCCTCATTGTTAAGTGACACATACCTATATTATTTATAGTTTTTCCTCCAACTCTGAAAAATTCTAGAAATCTACCCTCACTGTATTCCTTGGAGGTGTGAAAACCCAATATATTTCCTGTTATTGAACTGTAAATAATGCAAGTGCTTATTCATATTTGCGAAGGATAAAGTAATAATTTTAAAACAACTCACATCTGCTCTTAAGAAATTGCTCACTACTTATGCATAAAATCTAATTTGAAACCCTTATGATCTCAGCGTGGCTACAATCTTTCCTTTCACTTTAATTTCTATTTCCGAAAGCGTACTATTTAAACCACATAAGAATAAATTCACCCAATGTCTCCCAAACACACCACTCCTAAATGCTGTACTCTCATTCATATTAATTCTACTACTTTGAATTTCTTCCTTTCTCAATTTTGAATTTCTAAGCCATATCTAAACTCCACAGTGAAAATCTGAAGTACCCTTATGGGTTTCAACTTGTATTTGTATCTGCAGTTACTAAACTTTTAATGTGCTTTCTGATGATGTTTTTTGTCATTCTAAGCACATTTACTGATTTCTCCAATTCAGTTCAAAATTTGTCGATCATTGCTTGTGGGCAGCATGCTGGCTATAGGTATTTAAAAGTCAGGATCACATCTGATTTGTGTATCATGACTTTTCATAACATTTGCTCATTTCCTCAATTAATAACTGCAAGAAGGGATTAATGAATACCCAGGTACCGGTTTTACACCCTCTCAGCTCGGTGCAGAGGATGGGTTGTGTCCTGCCCGGTAACCCAGTGCACCAAGTGGGAGCCGAGGTGCTGGGGAATAACACTGACCCTTGGCTTTGACCCACACTTTCCTCTGACTCATGTGTTCAACCTTAACTAGAAGACCGGATATTAACTTTCTGCTAACCAAGTGACTTTCGGAGGAGGTGTTTTTAAAAAAGCAACACTTTCAGTGAATTGAGACAACTTTGGAGAACAGTTTGCTGTTGGAAGTGTTACCTCACCTCCCCGCTGGCCAACATTAAAGTTAGATGACGACAAGCTGGCTTGGTGATTCCTCCCACTCTGCTCCTGAGAGGTTTCTCCTGAACAGCCCATCCTCGACTGACCGCGTCCGCTCACGTCCCTGTCCTGGCTTGCACTGTGGTGTCAGCACGACAGTTCTGGTTGAGCCAGGGACGTTGTTTCAGTTTGGAATCCTTTTGCTTGTGGTTCGGAGCCATGAGGGAACGCTGTCTTAATCGGATTGAAGTGTTTGTTGTTCAGGTTTGCTTTTGCTATTCTGGATCTCTTCTGGCTCCATACGGATCTTAGGATGGCATTTTGCTAGTTCTATGAGCAATATTGTTGGAATTTTGATTCAGATTGCATTAAACCTGCATATAATTTTTGGTAACATGACCAATCTGTCTGTCTGTTTATCTATCTATCTATCTATCTATCTATCTATCTATCTATCTATATTGAGGCATATAGGGAAAGGTAAGGCCATTGTTTGCTTATCATTGACTAATTTTATTTCTAAATCTCAAAGTTTTGGAAAAATAGTATTCTATTTCAATGACTTTGTGGTTCTAGTTTTCTAAACATCACTTGGTTTTGGGGCTCATCTGATGTCACTTATGAGTCTTTCAATTTCTGTTTTGGCAAATTCACTAGGAAAGTCAAGATAAAAATAAATATTAAGAGAAATACAGGGCAAGAAAAAGTGTTGAAATATTAAGTTCACAGTATGTGTTTGCTTGAGTACAGAAAAGCTTAACTCTACAAAATCTGCTCATGTTATAAAGCCCAATTTTGTTTTGTAGGGCCACTGATCAATAAATTCAAGAGGTATTATGTGTGTTATTTTAAACTGTTTTCTCTCCCAAAAAAATATGGTTTATCAGCTGTTGGTTTCAAAAGAAATTATCTAGGAACCAAAAGAAACTCATCACTTACAGTAAAACAGCAGATCTTATATGGAGGGACTTGGGAAGGCTATCTAACCCCTCCCTATTTTTTGGCAGAAAAATTCCAAGTGTACTCAATGCATCATTAGTTACTTTCTGACTGGTGCATTCATTCTGAATTTGCAAGATTTTTCTCAGATGTACAATCCTGCCATATAATTAATCTCATATTCTGAAATTTAAGGCCTCACCTTGATTATGTTAGTCTTTTTAACTGGTATTTACAATGATTATGGTTAACATAGTTCATATATTTGACTGCTTTAACAGCAGCCAAATTCACTTTATACGTGCATATTAATACTAATAAATTTTTACACACATTATATAATTAACATTTATGTGTATAACTTCTGTGTTTGTAACTATATAACAAATATTCAAAATTTCAAATACCTTCAAGGTAGGAATAAAGGGCAATAATTTAATCACAAGATACATTTGATATTACTTTGATACAAAATACATTAAGTGAAGGGCAATATTTAATGCTTACTATTCAACAATTATTTTCTGTTGTATATTTATATGCAGCTTTATGTTTATAAATATCTGTCATTGCCACTACACTGGGAGTATCATAAAACTGGCAACTCTTTCATTCATTCATTTTTGTTTCTTCCTGCCCAGCTGCAGTTTGTACACAGCAGGTATCTGCGTTGAATGAATGATGTGATTCTAAAAGTTGTAGCAGCTCTCTTCACTCAATGGACATTGTAGTCAGATATTATTTTGCTTTAAATGCCGATATACCCTGCTCAGTTGAGCTAAACTAAAAATGACAGTAGAGGTTTCTTTTGACATCTGTTGTTCTAAGAATCAGCATAGGACCCAGTCTGGATTGGTCAGATGTGAAGGAGAATTTGCTGGACTTTTTCTGGGATATATTTCCGTACTCCACTTGCTTTTTACTGTACTCCATTATGTACTGTACTATGTACTATTTACTGTACTCCACTTGGTCTTTCCTTTGTGCTTTGAAAAAGAGAACCTCAAGCTGGGTGTGGTGGCTCACGCCTGTAATCCCAGCACTCGGAAGGCTCAGACAGGAGGATCGTTGTGAGTTCCAGACCAGCCTGGGCTACAAAGTGAGCTCAAGGCCAGCCTGAACGGCATAGTGAGACCCTGTCTCAAAAAGACAAGGGCTGGGAATCTAGCTCAGCGGCCTAAGTGCCTCCCCGGCAAGCACAAGGTCATGAGTTCAATCCATAGTGCCGCAAAAAAAAAAAAAAAAAAAGAAAAAAAAAAGAAAAAGAGAAACGCAGAGACACTGCAAGTCTGCGGGCAAGAGCACTGTGCTAGACCAGTGGCAGAGCAGGCGACAGACAGAGACCAGGCGCTGGCGTCTCCACAGATGTTTTCCTCGGCCTGCGCATCACCAGCTTCCCCACCCGCAGCAGGGAGAAGCCGGACTGGAATTCCGCCAGAGAGATCCAGACGCGCATCTCCCCGGGCTCACTTTCTTACGTTTTGTGGAAAATAAAACCTGAGGACTGTCTCCAGAAGATTCTCTGTCGGCAGTATCTTCTCCGGTCAGAGATAAATCAATACACATAGACATGAAAGGTTACTGCCGGGACATTGGAACATCATTGTGCTAGTATCCAGTGGTGGGCTATTTTCCGAACTGAGACAGCTAAATGTCTCTCTTCTCTTTTTTTTTTTTTTTTTGCTAATTTTGAGACAGGGCCCAACTAAGTAGCCCGACTGACAAACTTGTGATTCTCCTGCTTCGTCTCCCAGGCATACTGGGCTGTAGGCATGTACCTCCTCACTCGGTTCCTTTTACAGTCTTTCCAGTGAATATATAATGTGTACGTTTTTATGATGATGTACAATGTAACCCTGGATTGTAAAATGACTAAATTAATCTAATTAACACATGTATTGTTTCATATGCTAATTCTTTGTTGTGAGGGCATTTAAAATCTATTCTTTTAGCAATGTTGACATGTATGGTGCATATCTAATTATTAATACATTAATTATTCATTAAGTTAATTTTCATCAACTATTATCACCATCCTGTGAAACAGATGAATGGAAATTATCGCTCTTGTGTAACTGAAACTTTGTAGCACCTGTACTTCTTCCGCCTCCTCACCCCTCAATCTCTGCCACCTAGCAGTCCACTCTCCAGAGTGGAATATTATTCAGCCGTCTAAAGAAGGGAAATGTGTGACTTCTGACCATATGTAGGAATCAAAAGATGTTATGCTAAGTAAAATAAGCTGGACCAAGAAAGATAAGTTACTTCTTGATATCATTATTATGCGTACTCTAAAAAGTAAGGTTCTCATTTTTAAAGACGTTTTCAAACACATAGTATGTTTCTTCCAGTTAAACACAGTGACTGTACTTCTCACTGTCTTTTGTAACTGTTTCCTTTTCCTGTGATTACTTTATAAGAACGTTTATCTTAGATTAAAACATTCATAATGCAAATCATGCCTTCTGTGTACCTTTCCCATGATGTCATGTTTACCTTTCCCATGACATCATGTTTAGAGTACAAGGTTTGCATTCAGATGTATCCAGGCTTTCGCTCCAATCCTAGAGTTCATTGACTCTACAATGCTGAATTTGTTCTAAATTTCTCCAGAGCAGTATCAGTCTCTGCTCTTATGGCCTCAGAACTGATTGAATCAGGCCCACCACCATTACTTAGGATAAAATCCCTTTCTTAGAATCAAATAATAATACAAACTTAATTACATCTAAAAATACCTTTCCAGCAACACCTAGATCAGAATTTGTTTAAATGGGGCTATGTCCTTGCTAAGACGACACACAGGAAAGAAACACACAATAACCAAGATGGATCACAAATTTTCAAGACCCATGTGGACATCTCTTTGCTGAATTTTTGTTTTAGCTTCTGTGTTACTCTGTTCTAGGTCCTAGCTGTTATCTGCCTCCCTGAATCACCAGGATGTTTAACCTCTGTGGAAAAATCTTTTCACTCGACACACACCATACTGGGTCAAATGGAGAGATGACCTGATGGCTAGGGTCTTCATACAACCAGTGGACGGTCAAATAGTGACTGCGCTCTGGAAACTGAGCTCTGTTCCTTTGGTGACTGCGTGAATGCGGGTTTCCACTGTGGTTTCACTTCTCAAGGTGTCATGGAGGGAGCAGTGAAGATGGGAACAGGCCATTGAAACCTCCGGAGGTTATTTTGCTCTTCCTGTGGCTGTTTTTCTGGAATTAAATTTATGGTTAATGAAATCCTTTTGTTAATTTCCAGAATTAAAAAAAAAAAAGGGTCTGGACAATTTTTGCTAGTTTCCTCACTTGTGAAGGAAAGAATTTTAAAGTACACCGATCATTTTACTGATATAATGTCCTATATTTTCTAGTATAGGAACTGAATATTGTCATAGCTGGCATGTATAATTGTTCATATAGGCCATCACTCATCTACACAATTCAATGTTTTTGTAGTAAAGAGCACAACAATATGAAAATACTAGAAAGTATTTATATACAGTGAAGCACCACTGTTCTACAAAAAAGGATAAATTTGAGTCATTTGTAGAAAATGGGTGTACCTCAAGACTATAAGTATGATAAATCAGACACACGGAAACTCTAGGTGTAAATTAATTAAGGGTCAAAAAGAATCATAAGTAATAGGAAAAAGGAAGATAAGTGTTTTGCAAATGAGGAGACCAAGAGATGGAAGGAGAAGCAGGGTGAGAATAGTAAGGTTACATAAAAGAATTAAAATGTTTTATGCACATGAGCCAGCTCCCATGATGGTTGCAATTATTATGTATTGTAAACATGCACTAGTAAAAAATTGAAAAAATAACCACCATTAATTAAAAAATAGCAAAGTTTAAAAAGAAGTTTAAAACAAAGTAGAAATGATAAAATCAATGTACATAAAGAAAAATCTTCTCTAATATTTTACATAATTATAAATAGGATTAAGTCAGGAGAAACTTTGCTCTAGTCATTAGAATAATGGTAAGGAATGTAAGCTGATTCATAGTAGTTAAAATTTAAGAAAACTTAAAAAATGCACTTAAGAGCCACAAACTAGAAACAAACAGAAAACTCTGGGAAATGGAATTCTGCTATGAAAATAAGAATAAAGTTGAAATGGACCTTTTAATAATTCATAGAAAGTATTTTCATAAAATTTTTCATGAAATTTTAATAATTCACAGGAAGTATTTTCACATAGTCGCAGTCTCCTTTTGTGTTGTTTGCCTTTGGTTAACCTTTTATTTAACTGTAGACATCCTGGAATTAAACTTAGTGTCTTTGCAGTGAGAACCAAACAGCTTTAACTCATAAAGATAAAACCCAGAATTAACCCCATAAAGAAGTATTGACTACAAAATGGAGGATTTAATAACTGCATGTTATTCGTCACGCTAGAAACACAAATTAGACCTGACCAGGGCTTAGGCTGTCCTTTCTCCCAGGGAGCCGAGGAAGCTGCTAGTTATAATACAGCTGTTAAGAACAAGGGGCAATAAGGTTAATACACACAAGTTATGTGATAGCATCACAGCGCTCAGGGCCCCAAATCTGTCCCTTTAGAACTGTGCGAAATTGAGCAAGTAACCTCATTAAGGTAAATGTCAGTTTCCTTGAGGGAAAGTTACCACTATGATCTCCAGTCATGGAAATAACATTAGTGAATCATTGAACTCAGTCATTGAGAATCAGAAAATACCGTAAAGAATCATCCAACACACCTGATACACAGTCTATAAAATATGTGTGTGAACACATCCAGGAAATAGTGATTGATAAACAAAATGTCATAGTAATTAATTATTCCTTTATGGAAATATTTCAAAGTATATATATAAAACCAATTTTCAAAGATCTTTATCATAAAGTTAAAATTATCTAGTACTGCTCTGAGTACTCCTCTATAAAAGTGTATGAACGCAAGTCACATCCATTTACCTAAAAAAGCCTTGATGTGATCCTTCTTTATAGCTGAGTAGTACTCTATTGTATAAAAATACCACATTTTTTTTTTATTCATTCCTCTGTTGATGGGCATTTGGGTTGTTTCCAAGATTTGGCTATTGCAGATTGTGCTGCTATAAACATACGTATTAGTCAGGGTTTTATTAGAGAAAACAGATATAACACGAGATATATGAATGTATAAGTAACTACAAGGTTGGCTTACGATGGTCAGCCACAGAGTCAGATGAGGAAGCCTGCAGAGGGTGTCTGCACGCCAGAGGCCGGAGGATTCATTTCAAGGTCTGGAGTTCACCGTAGTATCCTGTGTGAGTCTGCACCAGCAGGCTAATGGGTCTGCGACAGAAGGCCGAAAAGGTCTACACTGGAAGGCTGAAGAGTCTACATGGGAAAGTTGAAGAGTCTACACTGGAAGCCAGGAGATGATGTCCAAGCTGAAGGAAAAGACTGGAGCTCTTCCAAAGAATGGAATTTATTGGTGCTTCCTCTTTCCTTTTTATACCTTCCGGGTGATGAGCCACCCAAGAGTGGGTCTTATACACCCTAGGGTGTAGAATTGCTAAGCCAATTTAATCTTCTAAATGTCTCAGGTTGACACAATCAATCAACCACTACAACATGGGTGTGCGTATATCACTGTGGCCTGATGTTTTCAATTCTTCTGGGAATATGCCCAAAAGCAGAATAGCTGGGTCAAATGGGACTCCAATCCCAGCTTTTTGAGGATTCTCCAGACTGATTTCCACAGTAGTTGCACCAGTCTACACTCCCACTGACAGTGGAGAAGGGTTCCTTTTTTGCCATAGCCTCTCCAGGATTTGTTATTGGTGGTTTTCTTGATCCTGGTCATTTCTGGATGAGTGAGACGAAATCTCAGTGTTGTTTTAACTTGAGACCATACTCATAAGTGAAATAAATCAAACTCACATGTGTAAATACTGTATCATCTCCTAGTGTAAGAAACTCCCTAATGTAAGGAACTCAAAGAGTAAATAAAATACAAAATCTTCAATAAATATTATAAAAGGGTAAGCAACTGCTCAAAGGGAAAATAAATAAGTCAGATAGGGAAAAGTGGAAAAGAAGAAAGGGAAAAGAAAAAAATTTGTATATATATACTTAAGATAGCTAAGATGATTGTACTACTAATTCTATGGATTAGATCAACTTTGCATGTCTATATCTGGTATTCTGAGTAACTCTTCTGAAGACAACTAGCAAAATAACAACCTTTGTTATGTTCCTACCACCTTGTTTTGAAAGCCTATATTGTTATTGTTTTGGGCTCTCTGTTATTGTTATTTATTTGTCTCTTTTGCTTCTTGTTTTTTTATATTTTGTTTTGTTTTGTTTTTCTCTCTAATACAGAAAAGATAGATGTACGTGTATAGGCTTACACATGCCTAGAACTTCTCCTAAGGAGTTCACAAGAATTGATTTTATTATGTGAGATGGTATGATCAGCTACTTTGAAGAAAATGAGACATGGTAGCCATTGCTGACTTCATGTCATCTTGTTTTGAAGTTCAATAATGCTTTTATTCTTTGTTTTGATTGGTTTCACTCTGTTTTATATTATTTGATTTCAATATGTGTGAAGGTATTGACAACTATTTTGAAGAAAATGAGAGACATTATGGTAGCCACTGTTGATTTCCTGCTGTCTTGTTTTGAAGTCCTGTTTTGCTTGCATTGTTCTGTACTGATCTGCTTTTTTCTGTTTTGTTTTATTCTTTTTAAAATAAAAAAAATGTATGAACTGTGAAATGTTTTACATTTCAGACAGAGAATTTCAGAAGTATGTAAAATCCTAACTAATGTAAATAGTTAGGAGAGCATATGATGACGACACCAGCACATTTTATTAGTCATTGTGATGGTTTCAGTGTTTGTCCCCTCCAATGCTCACCGCACAATTTAGAGGTGGAGCCTTTGACAAGTGGTTTGCCCTCATGGTGGGATGATGTTGTTAAAACGGGGCAGAGTCAGCTCTCTTCTGCCTCTTTATCCTTCAGTTTTTGGCCAAGGGAAGGCTTTCTCCAGATACCGGCACTGTGATCTTCGACTTCCTCACCTTTAGAGTTGTGAGAACATAAATTCTGTGTCTTCTGGATAACCCAGTCTCAGGAATTCTGCTACAGCAGCATGAAACAGACTGAGGTGCTTATTAGCGAAGTATTTGTGTATTCTTATATTTATTAAAATTCACAGAAGGGTCTAAAAAAGTTAGTAAGTTAAACAGACATTTTTCAGAGTATACACACAATGAAATCAACTAGGGGAACTCTATGTTAACTTTTAGAGGACAACTGTGAAAATATTTCCATGGAAACTTGTGTTTGTATTGCTTGTATATGTGTAGTATGTAGGACTGTGTCTATGTGGTGATTTGTAATTTAGTATTAGTTTATCACTGGGGTCCAAATATAATAATTTGAGAATAACCTTTTTCAACTAAATTTGGATTGAACACCAACCACCATAGAGCTGCAGTCACGGCAAAGTGGACACTCCTCTCCTGAAAGGGACACTGAATAGAGAACCAGGAAACATGGACCCCCCCACATTGCCAACAACTCCTTGCAGCAAGGAGCGCGTCCAACTCTGTTCCTACCCTTATGGGGAGCACATACTGGAAGGAAAGGTGGACAATTCAAGACTTGCAATCCATTGAGATTTCAGTCACTCATTAAAATTGGCCAGTTTGGGTCATGGACAAACACTATGGAGATACTATAGGTACACCACCAACACCATCGCCAAGTTCTCTTTTTGGACTGGATATTTTGCAGTTGCTGTATAATTTCAGAAAATCTTCTTCATGCATCTCTTTCTCCTTCTGTCTTGGTTTCCTTAATTTCTTTCTAACCTCATTTTCCTTTCATATTTTCTATAACATCTAAAATATATTAACTACCAGCCACCAGTGCTTCACTGTCTAGAGAACTATGCCATGGCTTATGGCTCAGGTTTTAAAAAGAAGTAAGTCTTACTGCTTCTTTTTAAACATGAAATTCTGAAGTGCGAAAGGACAAATAACTTGACAACACAACACGAACACAATCATGTTCCTAAAGTCTTTGCTCCTTTACATCTATGTTATGAACTGGCTCCCTAACATTAGGGGGGGCCCAAACTTGATGGGAGTGTGGAGACATTTGTGTCGGGTGGAGCAGGAGGAGCAGATTTCCTCCCTCCTGGAGCCTCAGCGCTCCCCAGGCGTGGGGCACCTGCTGAAACAGCAATGGGTGGCTTCTAGCTGGAAGTAACCAATGAGTCAGCATAGGACAAATGGATCTCTAGTATAGAACAAAATGATAAAATCACTGGGGAACTTTAAAGACAAAAAGGCTTAATTGTTGAATTTGGGAAACACTGAAATGTGTGATAACTTCCCCCCTTTCATTGTACAGTGTTTTCTGAGGTTCTTCTGTGCTATACCAGTAAAATCAGAGAATTAGACTAGCTCCATTGTCAATGGGGAGACAACCAAGGAGGAAGTAGCTTTTCTTTTGTTTGGTGGCCCTTGTGAGGCACTCACAAAGCAGACCAGAGAGAAATAGCAACAGCAGTTGGCTCCTCGCAGAGACATTCCTCATCATCCTATTTCCCAAGGAGAAACCCAAGGACAAACATGATTGAAGGAGACTGTAACTCAGATTCCATGAACCCATCTGTTTTCTGGGTCAGCTGTAGTGGTTGGAACCTGTAATTCTATTTGTCAGCTCTTTTTCCTGTGAGAACACTATTTAAAGCTGTCTCTTGCAAACTGTGTGTATATGAATTCTTAAGCATTCTCTGTGCATTTCTGTGTGGATGCATATATATCATAAATTATATTATGGGGAAGAACGAGTGAAGTAGCTGCTTATATATGATAATATGAAATATTGAGTTATGGATAATATTTTTAGACTCATTAATTTCTGCAACAAAATCATTTTTCTGTGCAAGGAAAGTCCTGAGTCAGGAAGATGCACAGCAGCAAACAGCAGATGCTTTTTAGCAGTTTGTTCTATTGCCTCAGGATGTTCCTTTCTACAGATGACCCAGAAACTTTAAAGAGTAGTAGAAAGCATTGTTTCAAATCTTAGCAATGTAAGTTCTTACAGATATTCAGCATCCACACTTAAAAATATCACTTGAGAAGCACCCAAAATATGCAGTAAGAACCCAAACTGTGTAATGTAATGTCCTCCCGTAGCAGTATATTACATGTTTGTGTTACATGGTGTATTTGACCCACTGGACCATAAAGAAAACTGCTCTGAGCAGAAGGTTCTGACTGTTTGCCTGGTGGTGAGCTGAGGATAATTCGAGTGTACTGTAGAAATGTCAGTACCTTGAAGAAATATGAACTTCCTAATGAGTTAACTTGGCTATGATAACAAAAATAAATCTAAACTGGATTCCCTAAGTCACTCTCATGAACGACCTCACTAGATGGGTTTTATCATTTCTCCCTTAACCAGGTGAGGAAATAGGGAGGTGAAGCATCTTTCTCTTAGTTATTCAGTTGGTGAGCAGTGTCACCCAGCTCTCAAATTATGTCCCTGCCACTGGTGCCCTGTTGTATCAATGGCATGTCAATCATCTCAGATGGAAAGCAACTTACTTGCATTATATGTGCACAATATGTCTTCTAAGTTACTACATATTATGGTAAAAATGAAATTTGAACCCAATTTGTCTCCTATCTCTAGTGAATGTCTACTTTCTGATGGTCAGTGTGGTTGAAGAGAAGTCTCCAAGGTGGCTTCTAAATGTAATTTCCAGAGGCAGTACCAGAGGAGAGGAAGCCACACCCCGAGGCCCTGCCACCATAGGGAAGCATTGGTGAGCTGCTGTCCAACACTTCTCTACCACCCTGGGAACCTTGGATCAGAGGAACCCAGATGCCTAACTGAATCCCCTGCATTAAGAGACAGATGGCCAGTGCAGGAAGTGCTCAGGACTCAGCAACCAGCTGATTAGGAGAACACAGGAAAATGTCAAGACAAAGGAGCAAGTGGCCATCTCAGACCTTCAGCCCACCCAGAACAAGTCCAGGAGACATAGACACAAAAAAGGTAGAAGTCACACACCTGGAATTTCTGAACAGATAGCAACTGAAGTAAAGAATCAACTTAATGCTTATATTGTTCGATTAACTTTGCATGCCTATATCTCACCCAGAAAAAATTCAGAAGACATAGATACAATAGAAATTAGAAGCCACACACCTGAAATTTCTTAAATGATGCAACTGAAGTAAAGAAACAACTTAGTGCTTATATTGTTTGGTTAACTTTGAATGCCTATATCTGGTAGCCTCATCAACCATTTAGAGGATAACGATGTGCAACATAGAAACTATTGTTGATTTTCTGCTGTCTTGTTTTTGAAATCCAAAATTGTTCTCATTATTTTGTTTTGTTTCATTTTATTGTTCTGTTTTTATCTTATTCTGTTTAAAATAAATGTAGTTTCCCCAATACAATTAAAATAAATTGACTCAGTCATGTTTCATTCAAGGAAACTTTACTGAGTGCTTACTATATGTATGGAATTAAAAGGAAAAATGATGGACTAGTGTAGCTCATTCTTGCAGAATCTTCCAGTCCAATAAGTGACATAAAACAAACACAAAATGATTCAGAAAACAGATGTAAAAAGAAAGTAAAATTTTATAAAAAGAAGAGATTACTTTTGTATAAGAGGTATTAGAGGCCACTTGGTGGGGAAAAGAGAGAGCATTTGGATTGAAGCTTAGTAACACACTAGCTTCTGAGTGCTAGTGATGGACATTGCAATAATACTTATGCAAGGATAGAGGAAGACAGCGTGATTCTATTATGGCTGTATCAGTGTTAAAAATAATATATCTCTCTGGCTACCTAGGTGACATAGCCTGTACTTCACATATGTCTTTCAAATCCCACAACAACTTGTAAGACAGATATTACAGATGCGGAAGTTGGAGCACATGGATGTTAAGAGACCTCCACATAGCAGTACCTTCTCAGTGTTGGTCTGGATTCCAACCTAGACTAACTGATTTTTTATACTACAAAGTCTTGGTTACTTTTCTCTTGTGCTGAGACAAAATAACCAACAGGGTGGCATAGCACAGGAGCAAAAGTACAAGGTGGCAGAAGACAGCAAAGGCCACAGAAGAAGAGAAAGCAAGCCTCTTTCTCGCTTATATTGTATGCAGGCTACCAGCTCTAGGGTGGGTGTAGCACTCTCACAATCTCTGTGCCCTCCTTTTGCACAGCATCAGGATGTTTACAAAATATAACCCTGGCCCCCTGCTGAGTCACTTAGTTAAACTTCTAAATTTCTCAAGTTCACACAATGAATCAACCATTACAACATCCTGGAATGTAAACAGTCACCCTAGGGCATCTCCTCTACACCCTAGGAGGTATAACTGCCCAGTTACTTAGTTAAGGTACTTCTCAAGTCGACACAATCTATCAACCATCACATACACCATTTTCCACAAACTGTAAAAAACAGCACTGTCTTTTTTTGTGAATATAATTGTTAAAGAGGATCGAGGTAACAATAATTTGAGAAGTTATACTGGATCCATCATATAATAGCATCTTTTGGTATGTTAAAGGTTGTAACTCTTTATTTAATATATATAAGAACTCTAGGAAGAAAATATTGTTATGATTAATCCTTTTCCCAGATGAGAAATTGGAAGCACAGGAAAATGTATTTCAAGGCCCTTCGAGTCAAGAGTCAGCATTAGAATCTGGGATTTTAGCCACTAGGACCGGCTGCCTCTCAGAGGATGAAGGATAAAAATTGCAGAAAGCCTGAGGAAGGGATTTGAACTTCTTTTTGGAATAATAAAGATCCAATAAGATATTTAATTAAGAATGTAACTAAATCAGAGCTTGTGCTTCAGATAAATTTTCTTGTTGATAACGTGCAGATCAGATCAGAGAGGAGAGAGGCCAACTGAATAATTCTCATATCCAGATAAAATATGAACAAGGCATGAGTCATTTACTCTTATGAAGAGGAACAAATTCTTTGCTCTGGATATATTATAAATAGAAAATAGCAGATGCTATCATTTATTAGAAGATAGGCAACCCAAGGAAGAGCTAGGAGACATTTCTAGTTGGTACAGGCACAATAATGGTAGTATTATTAAATAACTTAGCCAGACTGATTCCTGTCGTTAAAGTGGGGTGGCATAGGAGGTTCTGGAAAACCACAAGTTTCCTTGGCTAGGTCCTTTAACTGAGGATATATCCAATAGTCTCTCTTGCTTGCACAAGGGCAAGGGAAGTTATGTTGAGTGTATCTGGAGATTTCCACCCACAAATTGCTGTAAAAATTACAGAATTAATGTCAATTACTCTAATTTCATAGAAAAGATGGCAAAGACAAAGAACATATGGCTTAATGAAATGTGTTCCTTCTCAAGAGATATACTGTTGGATATAGAAGCCCTTTGGTAGTTTCTTGTCTTGATTATTCTTGCATCAATATTTAATTGAAGACTCTGGAAAATTCGAGATCCCATAAATTACAGTGGTACTTCAGTTCCTGAACTTAATTTGTTCTACAATTTTGGAAAAGATATCCACATTTGTATTTGTGTGGGGAGGATGACTGCAGTCATATTTGCCACTTGATGCAAAGTTTGAAAACAAAAACAAAATATTGCTAAATGCTTCTGTTTGTGAACCAAATTGCTTGCAAGCAAAAATGTTCACGAACCACTGTACTATTGTAAGTGATTTTGTCAGTCTGCAAAATTTATCTTGGCAAATTTTCAAGCCAATTATATGCTAGGATCTCCGGTAACAAAATAATAGATGTTTGTATTCAGATAGATGAATAGTCATATGAGTACGCATATGTGTTCCATATTTAATGACAATTAGCTCTTAACAACTTTGGGAACAACTGAAGTTTGTGAAGATGTTTACACAGAAGAAACCAAATAAGCTAGTCTTATTTTGGGACAAGTACTGTTTTTGTATGTCACTAACAATGAGTATTAGGCTTTGACCAACTTTTACCTCTCATTTCTTTTAGTAATGCCATAGTCAGTATTGGGATAAACAACTTGTAAGTGGTGGGAGGCACTTGGAAAGTTAGATTTACTTTAAGATTCTTCTTCACCAGCCTGGACATTGCAAGGAACTGCACTGCAAATTGAACACAAGATCAATGTTAAAAGGGAGAATGTAATTAGAGCAATCAACAACAACAACAACTTGCTTTAAATGGATCTTGATTACAGGCTCTATCTTTTATCTTCACCAGAATTTTTATCCACATGAATGTTTGTATATTTTCTAATTTTTTCCTTCTCCCTGGTCTACTATGACCTTGTCTATAACCTTCTACAATGGTCATCACCCATTGAGAAGTTCTCTGCCTTTCCTTTAGCCTTGTTGTGAGACTCATCTATGATCTGTCCAGTAATTAGTTCTTCTGCAACCTCTCAAAGTGCGTCAGCTTTTCCCCTACATTCTGTGTATCGTACTTCTTCAGAGTAGAATAAGTGTCCTTATTTTGTATACAGGTTTCCAAATTATCTTCTTTTGCTTCACCACCCTTCCTAGCACTCCCTGTACACATGAAAATACTGGGTGTTTGGGACACTGTCTTTTTACTCTATCATAATTCGTAATGTACTAGAAGACATGGAGAAGATTACATTATATAATATTGTATATTATGTGAATTATATGTAGGATATTATATATGCACATACATTTGTGTATATCTGTGTATCTGTGTGTATAGATGACACAGAAACTTTGACATTCCATTTCAGCATCTGCCTGTCTTAGTCATAACTACAGTGCCACACGCAAACTTTTTATTTTATTTTTATTTAATTTTAAAGAGAATAAAACAGAGCAATAAAATGAATCAAAACAGTGATAAGACAGTAAGAAATCTACAATAGTTACTATATTGCATATTGTTGTTCTCTAAAGAGTTGCTGGGCTTTAGGCTTGCAAAGTCAAACAAACAATACAGTTCCTCCTAATCAGCTGGATGCTCACGGGGTGGGGGTGGGGGTGTTCTCCTCTCCCCAGCCCACGTACTGGCTGGCTCACAGACAAGGGCTTAGTTTCCCTCTTTGTTCTCAAACCTTTGATTTTAAACATAGTACTATTGCCTATAGCTGAGGTTTCCAGATGTTTAATTCTAATGCTCACTTTAACACACCTTCATTCTCATCAAGGCCTCACATCCGCTCCTCCTAACAATTTCTAACTATCACCATACTTTGTGATTTTTGTATCATTTAGAACATACTCATTCAGTCATTCAACAAATATGTGTGGAGTGTTCTGTGTGTGCCAGAACTGAACAGTACTGAATACCCTGGTATATTAGCTTTCCCATCACTGATAAACCCACGACTTAGAGGAAGAGAGGTTTTTTGTTTTTTTTTGCAGGATATATTTATTGGGAGAAAGAGCTTCTGTCAGAGGGAAAGACACAAGGGGTCCCAAGTGGGTTGCCTGAAGAGAGGTTTTGTTTACTTCCTGGTTTCAGCTGGCTCCAAGGTAAGGACGTCATGGGGGAAAGGTATGGAGAGGAAAAAGTGCTTAGCTCATGGTGGCCACGAAGCAGAACACAAGAAGAATGGCAGAGAGAAAGGGCCTGGGACCATTGCTAGAAATACTTACTTGCCTCCACTCTTTCCATGTTCATCATGCTCATCTAAGAAACCCTCCTCCAGGGTTTTATTCAGTTTTCTACTAATTTTATATCAGCCTTGCAACAGCTGAATACAATTGGAAAGACCACAAATTCTAAGCAAACACTTCCAATTTAAATGTGTAACTACTGTTGAAAGTAGTCTTTAGCACTGAAATCTTGCTTTCCTAGTTCAATCAGTTTTCTGATTCCTGAGGCATAACTTCACCCTTTCTCATCTAACCTCCAACTCTCCATTCT
>RJWT010019047.1:0-18575 GCA_004365215.1 Cuniculus paca
AAGTAATATTTAGTCTAACTTTTGAACGGAAAAATCTACATGCTCCTGTTGCATTACTTTTATACACTACCGGATTTGATTTAGCAACATTTTACTTAATATTTTTGTATGCATGTGTTTCCGTTTACAGATATAACGTGACACTCTCAGGAGACGTGTTAGCCTAAGATGTCTGTAAATGAGAGTCATAGTGTTTTGTTGTAAAAACACCGTCCTGGTTCCCCACTTTCGTTTTTGAATTATCAAGCTTGGGCTAGGAATTTGCTTATCCAGCCTCTGTATCCCGTGATTGTTACGGAGCCAAACATTTGGGAACTAAGTGCCACGTGACCTTGATCAGCGGTTGCCGAGTCTATTAGCATTTTTAAAGTAATAATTTTGAAGTTTCGTTCCTACCTGTTTACAGTTAATCGTACTAAAAGAGGGCGGGGGAGAGTAGTCTGAATTGGGTTATGAGGCCCCGGCGCCGGGTGCCTCACCTCAGCCATTGAACTCACTGCGCCGGCCGTGAGTCTGTTCCAAGCTCCGGCTAAGGAGGCATCCGCCAGGCCCCTCCCCGAGGGCGGGCGCCCGGCATCTCCTGCCCAGTCTGCCCTCGCGCGGAGCCCCGCTCTCTGGGAACTCACCTCCCCGCCGTTCAGGGAGGGCCCTGTTAGGGCCGCCGTTGGCCCTAGTCTCAGACCTTCCCAAGGGACGCGGTACAGAGTGACGTCAGCACTCAGCTCGTAGCCCCACCGATGAGCTTCCCTCCGCCCTATGAAAGGAAACATTCCCAACTTACACTTATAAGGACTCCAAATCTCAGTATATTTTTACGGTCACGGTGACTTCCCACAAGACACAGCGATATGTAGATATCGCGAGGAGTACCTCCCACTTCTGGTCCCGCCAGCTCTTTGCTAGGGCGCACGCGCTGTAGGTTCACAGCCTGTGATTGGGCCCGCGATTCCGGGAGCGAATTGATGACGTCGGCGTGTGACCTCCATGGCTGGCAGACGGCGGGCCAGGGGCAGCGGCGGGAAATTAGGTTTGCAGCGCGTTCTTGGGGGCGAAAGGCTGGGGTTTGGAAGTGGGATAAGGAACAGTGCCTCCCTATCCTGGCCCCTCCCCCTTCCAGCTCCTCATCTTCTGCCCTTGGCTCTCCAACTAGTTTTGGTCTGAAGCTGTCTGAATTTCGTTTTTCATATTACTGTTCTTTAATTCAGAAAAGCTTGTGGCACTGTAAAAGCTGACGTAGTGCCAGTACTCTGAATATTATTCAGTCTTAAAAGGTACTTGTAAAGCTTATTTTATATATCACTAAGAAAGAATAAATATTTAAAATTAAACGTGATTCACTACTTACGTATCATACGTTGTAGGATGCATCCCAGTTTCAGAGAGTGAAATTCGAATCTTAAAATTGTTGAGACTCAGTACCCTGTGTATAGGCCCTAGTACTCTTAATGTATAGGTCCATCCTATAAATTAGATATTATTGTTCTTTGGATTTTATAGTTGGGGCCATTGAGGTACAAGGAGATTACATAACTTTCCTGTTTCCGTAGTTCTAAGCTAGGTATAGACCCTAGAGCCCTCTGCTGACCATTATTTCATACCACCTTGGGCAAATCCAGGTGAGTATAGCAGGGGAGCATAAATAAACAGAAGAGATAAGCAGTCTACCAAACGGATGCCGCGGATAAGCAAAAGCCCTGTGAGTCCGTTTTATTTTATTTGTCTTGAATAGCGATTTAGGAAGGTTTACTCAGAACAGTTCTCAAAACTAGTGGTGTGGTAGTTGATATTGTTACATTGCAAACTTACAAACCCACCTTATTAAATTATTTCTTTAATCCTCCAGGCCCCGTGGGGAATGTAGCTCAATGATGTAGATTGCCTAGTATGCAAGGTCCTGAGTTCAGAAGTGAGCAACACGCGTGCACATATAAGTATTCTTATTTTTGCCAGCTAATCCCAGCTACTTAGAAGAGTGTGACAGGAGGATCACAAGTGCAGGACCAGTTTGGGCAATTTAGCAAGACCTTGTCTCAAAATTTAAAAAGTAGAGAAAGTGCCTGGAAATTACAGCTCAATGATATCCCTTTTCCTATGTATTTTTTCAATAAAGGATCATGTTTACTCTAAATGCTATTACCGTTTAAAAAGTTTAAAGCTTATTATATGTCATTCTTTCTTCTTTGCTCATTGTTCGTAGCTTCTGCAGTATTAAATGAAACCAGGAGAGATGATAATGGTATTACTGCTACAGAAGACTCACCTCCTGCCAAGAAAGCTCGCAAATATCAGAGACAGGAAATGAAAAAGGAGCCTGTAGCTGGAGGAAAGGCTGATAAGGGCAAGACAGAAGATACACAAGGTAGTAGTAAGCCATGGGCCAGCAAAGGGTCTTGGGAAGGACAGTAGTGACATCTTGTTCTTTCAGCTCTTATTTCTTTCTTCCTTGAATATATAATTAATTTTCTATGCTTTGTGTATGCTACAGTACTAATCTACTTTGTGAATCATTTTCATGTGTTTGAGGTGGATTGAGACCTAGGCAGAAAACCAGGATTACTTAGGAACAGCAAAGTTAATTGTGACAGGTTTCTAACCCTGAGAGCTACTTTTTTTTATTTTGTCTTTTTGAGACAGGGTTTCACTATATAGTTTAGGCTGGCCTTAACTCACTTTGTAGCCCAGACTGGCCTCAAAGTCACAACAGTCTTGCCTCAGCCTCCCAAGTGCTGGGATTACAGATGTGCATCACCACACCTGGGTCTGAGAGAGCTACTTTTAAACTTTTGGGGGGATTTTTGGTACAGGGAATTGAACTGATGGCCTCGTGCTTGCCAGGCAGGCACTGCCTGAGAGCTACTTTTGATCATCATGTAAGTAATGGTACTATACATTAATCTTTTCTCAGAATCTGTGAAGTCAGTGCTGTTAAAGGGCAAAGCTCCTGTGGACCCAGAATGTACAGCCAAGGTGGGAAAGGTGAGAGACTCTGAAACCTATCCTGAGTCATTGATTTCCTTGAGAATGGTGTTCTTTTGTTACTAGGATTCTTGTCTGAGATGTTGCTAGTATGCATTTTAGGAAATTTTCTGTAAAATTTCACTAGTAATTAATTTTGTCCAAGAGTGAGAGGTAAGAATGGGTAGGATTTAGGATTAATAATCAAGGGGTTAATAAGGTTACTTTTTGCAACAATCACTAGGCTTTGACACCTCATTCTCTTTTTCTGCCAGAGAATTAGGTTATTAGGGAGAGTTGTCTTCTTGTTCTAATGACAGACTGCCTTGTAATGCCATAAGTTACTGATGAGTGGGGAAAGGATTTGAAGTATACAGTAAAAAAGCTGCTTTTTCTTTTGAGCAAGTTTCTTTTGAGTTAGAATCTTTTGTTTCTGTAATTAGAAAAAGGGAGCATGTTTTCATGGTAGTTATAATAGACTGTGTATAGAATATACATATCTTTCTTTCCCTGGAAGGCAGAGGATGGTGCTAGAGAAAGAATCTTGGGCCATAAGATTTAGAACTCAGGACTTTGGAACTCAGGACTGAAAGCGTACTGATGTTATCTTTTTTTCTTTCTTTCTTCAGGCTCATGTGTATTTTGAAGGAAATGATGTCTATGATGTTATGCTAAATCAAGTAAGAGGAAGAACCATTCTATTTATTATACTTTCTTCTTGATCATTATTGATGATAGAGCATCCCATTACCCGGGTCATTAACTCTCAAGTCCCTTATACTGTGTTTGCCCCTACTGGTTACTCTTCTAAAGGATATTTAACCCTAGCATATTAACAGCAGTATACTCTATAAAAAGCAGGTCTTTTTTGCAAACTTTGTCTTTCCTCAAACCTGTAAATTCTATGTTCATGTCTTTTTGCATGTTTTCTAATGGGTTGTTGATCTTTTTTTTTACTAGCTTCAAGTGAATTGGTGTAACAGGAAGAATAGCTTTTTGTTTGTGATTGAAATTGTTCATACATTTTTCAGATTTCTCATGTACCTTTTGATTTTCCTTATAGTATACTTTCACCGATATTGAAGTTTTAAATTTGTACATAGTTAAATTTATTAATTTTTTTCTTTTTAAAATTTTTTCTCATGTATTTTTATGATTTTTGGATAGGTAATACATGTGCTTGGTTAACATTTTCTAGATACCACTTCATTTTTTAATTTATTAATCCAACATATGTAATTTTAACATCTAACAAGTATTTCTTTGTTACTATTTCTTTCCCTTAAAATATTATGAGCAGACAGAAAATATCTTAAAGCCCACTTTTGTTCTAACATTTAATGGCTGTAATATCAATGAGCTAGAAAGGGCAATGCCTTGATAACATAGGCTCAGCTTTCCAGCACTAACTTCTGTGCCTTACCACGTAGACCACTGTCTCCACTCTGACTGAGGTACTTAGATACATCTTTTCAGGTACTAATAGCATTTTTTTTTTTTTTTTGGTACTGGGGATCAAACTCATAACCTCATGCTTGTCAGACAGGTGCTTGTGCCGCTGAGCTAAATCCCTGGCTTTTCTAGTTGCATTTTGAATGAATGTCCCCAAGTCACATCAGGTCAAGGATGGGACAGATATGGCAGTGGTTTCTGCATATCCTTTGTCCCCTCTCAACATTGTCCTGCTCTCAGCTCATTGTCATATTTCTGAAGCTGCCCCACAAAAAGGGTCTAAGTGGAACAGTCAAGAATAAGAAGTCATCTAAGCAAACAAACCATAATAGGTATAGATCAGAATGGAGCATCAGAATTATTCTCATGTTATTTGAGAAATAATTATTGGAAATGACTTAGGAATTAGAAAACACAGATAACCTAGAAAATATCTATGGAGGGAACAGAACAGGACTATTGAGAGTATTGAGGTTGGGAGGAAGGCTTTAGGAAGCTTTTAGGTTGCCAACTTTTTTTTTTTTTTTTTTTTTTTCTTTTTGAAACAGGGTTTGTCTTGGTTACTTTTCTTTCATTGCTGGGACTAAATACCCAACACCTCAAATTAGGGAAGGAGAGGTTTATTTAGCTTACAGTTTTTTGGAGGTTTCAATCCATACTTAGCTGGCTCCAAGGCAGGGTGGCATGGCCAAGGGGCAGCTGTTCATGGTGGCTGCAGACAACAAGAGCGAAAGGGCAAAAAAGGGGAAAGTGTGCCTCCCCTTTCTTATATAGTATGCCAGCCACCTGCCCCTGGGCGGTGCAGCATTCACACTGCCAATCCCAGCACTAGACAAGTAACTAATCAAAAATGCTAGAATCAGCCGTTGCCATGACTGCATGAGACTTTGGGAGAACATTTAAACAAACCACAACAGGGTTGCAGTATGCAGTTCAGGCTGGCTTGGAACTCACAGCAACACTCCTGCCTCAGCCTCCTGAGTGCTGGTATTACAGGCATGTGCCACCATGCCGAGCGAGGCTCCTACTTTAATACCTCGTTTTTTGTTTTTTTCCTGTGCTTTCCTTTCCTTTATAAAAATTACTGGTCTCTGTGACTAAGGATGAGTCATTGGTTTGTGTAACTTCCATGTTACAGTAGTATCTCCTAAAAAAAAAACAAACTATCTCCTTTATCTCCTTTTGTGTTCATTATTCTCTAACTCATTATAGACCAATCTCCAATTCAACAACAACAAGTACTATCTTATTCAGCTGCTAGAAGATGATGCCCAGAGAAACTTCAGTGTTTGGATGAGGTGGGGTCGAGGTAATGACTTTTATTACGTGTTTTATGAACTGTCATTCAAAAAACCAGAAGCAGTGTAGTGATAGACTTGAGTTTAAACTGGGTGAGTGGAGCTCTGAAGTCTGGGAAGCTCTTGGAAATCAAGTTAGTCTTCTTCAAGTTGGAGAATGGCAGGCACCCTCATCAGGAAGCTCCCATTGGCAAGATGAAGAACAGCCCATTTGAGCCTGAGAACTCTCCTGCAGTTGGACTGCTAGTACTGCTCATAGGCTATGCCCATCAGCAGGTAACTTCTATCAACATGATCAGTTCCCTAAGCCCTTTCACCTTTCCTTGGCTTTTGTGCCCATTCGTCAGATGGTAAGCAGAGGACCTTAAAAGAGCTGACTCATTACTATGGGGGAACTGTTCTTGGGGTGCAGGACAGGGAACCATCTTATGTGTGGCATTTGCTTTGCAGTTGGGAAAACGGGGCAGCACAGCTTGCTGAGTTGTTCAGCTGACCTCAGCAAGGCCAAGGAAATCTTTCAGAAGAAGTGAGTGCTAAAAAATGAGTACAAAAAAATACTCTTCTTAGGTCTTTGTTCTTGAGAAATTTTACAAGTGCTATTTGACCTAAATGTTAATTCATTTTCATTCTGACAGTCTGTGATTAGAATCATTATTTCGTTTTTAGTTAGTGATTATTAAACCAACCTAGCACTCTGAAATTGATTAAAAGCAGAAGAATTCTAGTATATTTAACACAAAACAAACAAATTTAGGGAATCTGAGAAAAGTGGAGACTATCCACCTTTCTGAGGTCACTGAGAACATGTTTCTATTCAGAATTGGATAGATACTTTTTGTCTTAGCAAACAAAAAATTTTTTTTCTTGTACTGGGGATTGAACCCAAGACTTAATTTTCATGCTAGGTAAGTGCTCTACAAAGCTACATCCTCAGCCTCATATTTTTTTGTTTTGAATCTTAATGGCTTTTGTGGTATTTGAGAACCTTTGGGAAGCTCAGATACCTTCCTCCCCAACTTTTTTTTTTAATTTCATTGGTCCAGAGTTTTTTCTATCCATTCAGTGCCCTAATTTAAAATTTACTCTATAAGGGAAAATAAATTTTTGTAGATTTGCTGTCCAAAGAAATAGTTCTAAGTTCCTTTCTAGTAGTAGACCTTTATTTTTATTTGTAAGGTTTTTTCACTGCCTTGGTTTCTGTAGATTCCTTGACAAGACAAAAAATAATTGGGAAGATCGTGAGAAGTTTGTAAAGGTCCCTGGAAAATATGATATGCTGCAGATGGACTACACTACCACCACTCAGGTAAACTGACTAACTATGGAGGAAAGATCTCTTAATCAGAGTGGAATCTAGCAGCATGGTTTAGATGACCAGAATAAGCCAGTGAATCTTGAGCTATTGCTATTTCCCACCTGAGAAGTAATTCTGACTAATCTTTGTAATCTCATAGGAGCAGAAAGAATAATAAGACTAGATGTGCCATTTTAGTCTCTGCTTTGTTAATTTACTAAGATTCTTAGGAAATCTGAGACCCTCTTTCCTGAAGTTTAGTGTAATAAACCAATAGAATAATAATCTGAGAAAATTGATTTAAAGTTATCTTTACTTCTGCCTCTATACCACACTAAAGAAATTCACAATGCTAAAAACTCACATATCTGAAAAATGGAGAAATTTTAGTCTTCAGGTAAGATGATTTGAGATATAATAGCTATCCTTACATAATATCACTGGGAAGTCCTTTTAGACTTTGAATGTTTTGCTATGAAAGCAAATCTGTCACTCAGAGGTGGAAGTCACATTGAGTACTCTAGGTTAATCAAGCAGAGACTCAATGATGATCACTGTTGAACTGCTCTGTTTTTTAAGTAAGTTTATTGATATAATTTAGATATATACAAGGATGACATTCATCATAGGGAATTTGTACCTGTATATGATATATCGTGATTCTTCTTTTTTTCCCATTTCATTGCCCTCCCTTCTACCCTTCTTCCCTTCCTTATTTACAAAAGCTTTGTTTCCATTTTTTTCCTTTTTTTTCTTTTCCCTTCCTTTCACCTTTGCCCCTCCTCCCTCCCCGTTTCTCCTTCCTATTTGAAAAATTTATTCCTAATTTTTCCCAGTGTCTATTACACATTTTGGTCCTTATTTATGCTTTCAGTATCTCACACCAGAGAAACAAGGTGATATTTACACGTGTGTCTGACTTATTTCACTTAAGAGTATGATTTCAAGGTGTATCACATTTACCTAGAAATGTCTCAAGTTTATCCTTCTTTATGACTGAGTAGTTCTCCATTGTATAAAAAAATCATACCTTTATCCATTCATCTGTTGATGAGGGTTTGGGCTGTTTCCAAGATTTAGCTGTTACAAACTGTGCTACTATAAACGTAGGTGTGCGTGTCTCACTGTGGTATGCTTTTAATTCTTTCAGGAAGATACCAAGCAGGGGAATAGATGGATCAAATGGGACCTCTAGTTTTTTGAGGAATCTCCATTGACTTCCACAGTGGTTACATCAGCCTAATACTCCCACCAATAGTGGGGAAAGGTTCCTTTTCCCCTACAGCCCCACCAGCATTTGTTTTTGGTTGATTTCTTGATAATAGCCATTCTTTCTGGACTGAGATGAAAGCTCAGTGTTGCTTTAATTTGCATCTTTCAAATAACCAGTGATGTTGAACATTTTTTTATGTATTTATTTTTTGTTTCTGTTTCATAATCAGAAGTGCCTCTTCATTTCTGTCTTAGTTACTTTTCTCTCATTGTTGAGACAAAATACCTAGCACCCAATATGAAGGAAAAAAGGTTTATTTCTTTTAGTTTTTGGAGATTTCAGTCCTTTATCAGCTGGCTCCAAGGAAGGGTGGCGTGGCACTGGGGCAACATTTCAAGGCAGCAGTCAGAGCAAAAAGGGGAAAACAAACCTTTTCTCCTTTATATTGTACACAGGCCACTCCACTACCCCTTTCAGGGCCAGGTGTAGTACTCACAAAATCTTGCCCTCCTTTGCACTGGTTGAGGATATTTACAAAGTAAGAACCCTGGCTCCCTGCTGAGCCTATCAGTTAAACTTCTAAACTTCTCAAGTTGACACAATGTATCAACCATAACCATTTCAGATGCCCATGGGTCTTTAAATTTGAGGAATCCAGAGCCATGTGGATACCTGTAATCCCAGCACTTGGGAGGCTGAGGTAGGAGGATCACTTGGAGTTCGAGGCCAGCCTGGGCTACATAGTGAGTTCAAAGCCAGCCTGAACTACGTAGCAAGACCCTGTCTCAAAAAAATTTTTTTTTGAGTGGTTTGATTTTTTTTTTTTTAGTTCTTTAGATATTCTAGATATTTGTCCTTTGAGGAACAGCTGGCAAAATTTTTCCCACTCTGTGGGTGGTTTCTTCAATCTGTTGATTTCTTTTGCTATGCAGAAGTTTTTAATGAGATGAGATCCAGTTGTTGATTCTTTGTGAGGATTCCTGTGCGATCAGGGTTTTGTTCATAAAGCATTTGACTACACCTAGGTTTTGAAGAGTTTTGTCTGTTCTCTCACATCAGATTTTGTATTTCTGTTGTAATATTTAGATCTTTGATCCATTTTGATTTTTGTTTACTGCATGGTGAGAGACATGGGTCTAGTTTTAGTCTTTGGCATGTGGACAGCCACTTTTTCCAGCACCATTTGTTAAAGAGACTGTCTTTCTTCCAGTGAAATTGTTTGGCCTCTTTGTTAAAGATAATGTGTCTGAGTGTGTTTGGAGTTGTTTCTGCATCTTCTAATCTGTTCCATTGATCCTCGAGTCTGGTTTTTGTTTTTGCCTTTGTAGCACGTTAAAATATATCCTTTCAGGTTTTATGGGTTTCATTTGTTTGTTTTTCTATAGGATAATAATGAAACAAAAGAAGAGGACTCCATTAAGGCCCCTTTGAAACCAGAGTCACAGCTAGATCCTGAAGTGCAGGAGCTGATGAAGTTGATCTGTAATGTACAGACCATGGAAGAGATGATAACTGAAATGAAGTATGACACCAAGAAAGCCCCACTTGGTAGGACTTCAGATTCTGTCCTACGTTCTCTCTTTGTGTTTCTTAATTCCTTTAATAGGTATTTCATCACTATCATGATTTAAAGCTTGCCAATAGTACTGAATGAAAAAAGGATTTGGAATAAAAGGTTGTATTGTGCGTTTAGTGTGTGTGGGTGGATGGACTATTGTGTGTGGGGGACTATTGTAAAAGTTGAAAGATGAGAGGCTCTGTTGAGTGGGAATATAAGTACACCTTACAGGACAGAACCCTACTTTGGAGTCTGACTCGTGGTTGGGCTTGCAGGAAAGCTGACAGTGGCGCAAATCAAGGCAGGTTACCAGTCTCTCAAGAAGATAGAAGATTGTATTCGGGCCGGCCAGCATGGACGAGCTCTCCTGAAAGCATGCAACGAGTTCTACACCAGGATCCCACATGACTTTGGGTAAAGCCTGTGCTGTTGCTTCACCATGTTCTTCTGCCTACCCATATTCCCTAAATCAATCAGTAGCAGCTAGAATTCTCTTAATCTTTTGTTCCTATGGAAATTATCATCTTAAAGAGAGCCAAAACAGCCGGGCCCAGTGGCGCATGCCTGTAATCTCAGCACTCAGGAGGCTGAGACAGGAGGATTGCATTGCAAGTTCGAGACGAGCCTGGCTGCAAAGTGAGCTCAAGGCCAGTCTAAACGGCATAGCGGCATAGCGGGAACCTGTCTCAAAAAGATAAGGGCCAGGGATTTAGCTCAGTAGCCTAAGCGCCTGCCTGGCAGGCATGAAGTCATGAGTTCTATCACTGGTGCTGCAAAAAAAAAAAAAAAAAAAAGCCAAAACAACTTATAGGTAGCTTATCTGTAAATTTATCAGTTTAAAAATATGAGATACAACCCCCTTGCCTGATTATTACCATGACCAAATGGAAGTTACCAACTCAAGAGAAAACGGGTCTGGCTATCTAACCACTAAGCAAAACACCTTCAAGATATGTCACCCTTTTATTTTTCTTTAAGGTGACTATAGCCATGCTAGCACCATATTTAGTATATATTTAATGTCCCTTTTTGTATTTGGAGGTTTAAATCTTTTTACAGACCTCTTTGTCTTTCAAATGAAAAACATCTGTTTTCTTAGTTTTTTTCTTATTCCCTTGGTTTTTTTGAGAAAATCTTGCTATATATGTTCAGGCTGGTCTAGAACTCACTGTGTAGTTCATGCTGGCCTTGAGCTGGCAAGAGACGTCCTGCTTCAGCCTCCCAAGTCCTGGTGTTACAGGTGTGTACCACCGTACTTGCCCTGGAAAACATCTGTTTCTAAAGGACCTATTTTTATTTTTTGAGACAAGATCCTGCTATGTAGTCCACTATGTAGCCCTTACTATGTAGCTCAGGCTGGCCTTGAACTCGCAGTGATCCTCCTGCCTTACCCTCCTGAGTGCTGGAATTACGTATGTGCACGTAATTCGACTAAAATGACCTATTGTTAGTATGCTGTTTGTAGTCATGCACCTTTTAGCCACAAATTTTAGCCATAATTATGTGTTATATCCCTGTCCTTAGACTCCGTACCCCTCCATTAATCCGGACTGAGAAAGAATTGTCAGACAAAGTACAACTGCTAGAGGTGAGTTAAAAATGGAGTAGGAAATAGTACATCTCTTGTCCCAGGTTTCCTGACATTGATTTCACATTTTCTCAGGCTTTGGGAGACATTGAAATTGCCATTAAGCTGGTGAAGACAGAACTCCAAAACTCAGAACATCCATTGGATCAACACTATAGAAACCTACATTGTGCCTTGCGCCCTCTAGATCATGAAAGTCACGAGTTCAAAGTAAGAAAAAGCATTTCTTTTCATGCTTTTACACCCATAAGACTGACTGTCCCCATCCCACTATTCTCTTGACTACTTCTGGTTAAAAGCAAACTGTCAAATAGAGCAGCATTTCTCTTTGCCAGCAGTTTGGGAAGGAAGGCCTTTGTTTTTCTGCCTTAGGAGCCCTTTGGGAGCAGGAATTTCTGCCAAGTTATGCCAGAAGCCCTTCCTCGTTTATTTCAGCCCGTCCCTTTACAGTTCACTTCGGTCATTTCTTCCATTGTTTTCTGCAGGTGATTTCCCAATACCTACAGTCTACCCATGCTCCTACACACAGTGACTACACCATGACCTTGCTGGAGGTTTTTGAAGTAGAAAAGGAGGGGGAGAAAGAAGCCTTCAGAGAGGATCTTCATAACAGGTCTGAGTCTAGCTGTGAGGTCGGGAAGACTGAAGTGCAGTTAAGGAACTTGGCGGGTAGCAGAGGTGGCTTTTGGCTTCTTTATATTTATGGCCTATGTTTACATGCGAGCAAGAGTACTATAACTCCTTTTTCTTAGGATGCTGCTATGGCATGGTTCTAGGCTGAGTAACTGGGTAGGAATCCTGAGCCATGGGCTTCGAATTGCCCCACCAGAGGCTCCCATCACAGGTTACATGGTGAGTAGAGATCAAATTCTGTGTAGAGCACAGGGGAAAAGGATGCAATAATTCTATCCACTCTTTTTTCACCCTCTAGGTCAGAATTAGGTGGTGTTGGGCTAGAGATAAAGCTCAGTGATAGAGCGCTTGCCTACCATGCATAAGGCCCTAAGTTCAATCCCCAGTACCACCAAAAAAAAAACAGGTTGTACTTTTATCCCTAAATTAAAGCAGCCTACTGATAACTTCATGTCTTACTGTGTTTTTCTTTCTATAAGTTCCAAATTATTTTGTTCAATTCCCCCAAAATACAGATTCATAGATATTTCTACACTGTCTGGAATAGAATTGTGAAGAGTATTAGAGAAGGGTTTATATTGTGTTTAAGAGAATGAAAAAAAAAGCGTCAGGGAGCCTTCCTTCTAAGATAATGGATTAAGCAGCTGACCTGGGTTTTTGTTTATTTCAGTTTGGAAAAGGGATCTACTTTGCTGATATGTCTTCTAAGAGTGCCAACTACTGCTTTGCCTCCAGACTAAAGAACACAGGACTGCTGCTTTTATCAGAGGTGAAGAAGGAACACATCTGTGATCTCCAGTTTATTAATTCTTATGTTTTTTCCAGTGAGAATGGTTTGACCTTAGAAACAGGAGGTTCACCTTGTTGAGGTTGAGGGATGTCAAGGGGAATTTCCATTGCATTAGACTCCTTTGCTACAGGCAGGAAAGAAAATTCAGTTGGGATTTTCTGGTTCTCTGTAGAGCAACATTATTCTCAATAAGAGGAATTCAAAGATCCTTTACTTTGCAGGTTGCTCTGGGTCAATGTAATGAGCTACTTGAGGCCAATCCTAAAGCAGAAGGATTACTTCAGGGCAAACATAGCACAAAGGGCCTGGGTAAGATGGCTCCCAGTCCTGCCCACTTCCTCACCCTGTAAGTACTCAAAACCAATATATGATACTGCTATCTTGACTCCAACTTCCAAACCAAAGACAATTGTTGACATATTTTCTTCTCTTTGGCAGGAATGGGAGTACAGTACCCTTAGGGCCAGCAAGTGACACAGGAATTTTAAATCCAGAGGGTTATACTCTCAACTACAATGAGTTTATTGTCTATAACCCCAACCAGGTCCGTATGCGGTACCTTCTAAAGGTTCAATTTAATTTTCTGCAGTTGTGGTGATTGTTGATACTAAACCAGGGAAGATACAGTCTTCAAGCAAGAAAATAAGCATTGTACCTTTTTTTTTGCATTGTTGTACTCATAAACTTTGTTTGTTTGTTTGTTTGAGATGAGGTCTCACTATGTATTCCAGGATCCGCTTAAACTTATGTGTAGCTGAGGCTAGCCTCAAACTTGTGGCAGTCCTTCCTCTGTCTCCCAAGTGCTGGGATTATAGATGTGCACCACCATGCTTGGTATAAACTTTTTAAAAATTTATTCCAGTACTGAGCATTGAAGCCTGGGTCTTCATGCTGAGCTACATCCTCAGCTCTTTATTTATCTTGAGACAGGATCTCACTAAATTGCCCAGACTAGGTTTGAGATTACAGTCTTTCTGTATCAGCTTCCCAGAGCGCTGGGAGTGTGCACCACCATGTCCAGACTTTTCGGTACTTTATATATGTAATAAAATTGAAATGGTATAAATATACCAGTGGCTTCTTTGGGCTTTGCTTTTCCAAACACTTTTATTTTTTTCTGAATTAGTATATCTTCATTTCCAGGAAAGAAAGTACGCATCACCCCTACAGCTAGCTACGGGTTACTCAGGATATTGTTCTTTCACAGTGTGGTAGAATAGCCTGTGCATTGAGGCACACTCACGGAGGGTTAATGCTTTTTTCTGCTGAATTCACGTTTCTGCAAACTAGAGGGTTTTTTTGAACATTACCGTAGTAAGAGTAGAGAACCTATAAGGCTGAATTGTTCCCTTTTATCCCCATCCAAATCTCGATTGCCTTTTTAATGTTCATCAGTTATAGACCAGGTCTCTTGCCATTTAACGTCTTGTTCCTCATTAGATGTCCAAAAATATGGAAAGCCCTAAGACAACTGTCATTAAACCTCTGTAAGTCTTGGAGAGGAAAGAGAAAAGTAGTTTCTGTACATCTTCCATCTAAGAAGTACTAAAGTACAGGTCAGAGCCAAAGACTTCCTGATTATTCTTAAATATATGCAACACACTTCCTTAAATAACAATGAAGGTTGTTTGTTTAATTCTTCTGGTATAGAAGATTGAGCATAAGGCCTCATACATAATAAGCTACCTACCCATTCCCTAATGAAAGTTGTTTAAATGAAAATACTCTAACTTTTTAGAAACCAGATTACCAATATCTTTTAGTTTTAAATGTGTTAATCCTTTCACATGAAACAGATGTGCCTATTTGCACAGATCATGTCATTGCAACATTGGTGGATACAAAAAGAGCATAGATAAGGAACTAATGACATAAATCCATTCATTGTACTATTACACTGCTGTCAAAATGGAGATTTTATATACTTTTCCAAAAAATAGAGAAGGAAATACTTCACTATTCATCCAATAAGGTAGTATGAAATCAAAACCAGATATAGATTATCACAAGAAAATTATAGACTAGTATCCCTTAATGTAAAAATCAATAAATTGTTACCAAGCCCAATCCAGCAACAAAGAAAAAGGATTGTACCCCATGCCTAAGTGAAATTTACCACAGGAATGCAAGTAGGTAAAAAATCATGAAAACCCAGTAGAGGCAAAAATCACATGGCCCTCATGCAGAAAAAGCATTTGGGAGGTGCAGCATCCTTTCATTATACATGTTTTAACAAATTCAAAATGGACCTTCTTCAACTTGAAGGACATCTGTGAGAAACCCGTGCCTGTGAGATGGAATCAAATTGTGTGCAGCAGAAATTTATTTATGTTCACTGCCTTAGAGGGTTCCTTTTATGCTTACACCACAGGTTTATTTATCCGTTTTCACCTATACATTTCTTGGATTTTAGTAGCTCACCTGTGGAAGCTAAATATTCCTGAGACTAAAAATTTGTAGATCCTTTTAGACTTTCTACATACATAATTAGGCACATTGAATAATAGCAGTTTTATTTCTTTTAAATGATTTTTGCTTTTTTTGTTTATTGAGACCATGTTGCTATGTAGTTTAGGCTGAACTTGAACTCACTGTGTAGCCCAGGCTGATGTTGAACTTAACTGCAGTCCTGGCTCAGCCTCCTCCCCGAGTGCTAGGATTACAGTTGTGCACTATCATGCCTGGCTTGAGTCTTCTTCATTCGTATTACACTGTCTAGGACTACCTGTAGAATGTTGAAAAGCAGTGGTACTGTAAGGCATCCCAGCATGCACAGGGCTTGGGTTGAATCATCAGCACCTCCAAAAAACAAACATGGGCAATCACCTTAACCTTAAAGTGATCAAGGTTAGTGTCACCAATAAGTCACATTGATGTCAACCAGCAGGGCACATATTTCACAGATTCCCCCCTTATGTGCATAATTTCAGTTCATGAGAAAATAGAACGAATTTAGGCAATTCTACAGTGAGTGTTAGGTTATGGAAAGATTGAAAAATTGTCAGAACTGGTGCAGACCAAAGACACAAATGCAGTGTGCTGTCCAGGAGAAAAGAGCACTAATGCAAAAACTGGTGAAATCACAGTGTGTGGGGCTGGGTGTTTAGAACTTGTCCAGCATGCATGAAGTCCTGGGATCAAGGCCCAGCACCACAATAAGCAAGTAAATAAAATTTAAAAGACTAAGAACACTTGTGTGTTTGTGTGTGTGTGTATTTTTTTTTTTTTTTTGTTATTTGAGACAGAGTCTCCTCACTATGCTGCTCAGGCTGGGTTTGAACTCACTTTATAATCCCAGGCTGGCCTTGAACTTCCAGCAATCTTCCTATCTCAGCCTCCCGATCACTAGGATTATAGGCATGCGCCATCACACCCAGAAGAACACTTCTAATGATGAATGGCTGCATGTTTATTTCTTTGCTGCAATTTCTCATCTGTCCTGAAATAATACTTTTGCAAAATACAGTAAACAAACTGCTCTGAAAATGAACCAGCAAAATATGTCTTAGTTTGTATTAAGTGTGTCTGCCATAAGGTGAGATTACTTTTCAAATTCCTTTACAGTTTCTAAATACTGTCAACTTCTTATTTGTACTTATCTAACTGAAGACCATTAACAATTTGTTTTTTTTTTTTTTTTTTGCGGCACCGGGGATTGAACTCACGACCTTGCGCTTGCCGGGCAGGCACTTGGACCGCTGAGCTAGATCCCCAGCCCTGTTTTTGAGACAGGGTCTCACTATGCCATTCAGGCTGGCCTTGAGCTCACTTTGTAGCCCAGGCTGGTCTCGAACTCACAACGATCCGCCTGTCTCAGCCTCCCAAGTGCTGGGATTACAGGCGTGAGCCACCGCGCCCGGCTGACCATTAACAATTTGTATACCAGTGATAGTGTGCAAACTTTGGGTACCTCTGTTCTACATATGAAAAATGGACGTAAATGGATATATGATAATAGGTGTGTTAAAATTTGGTTATATGAGGAAGGTGCTATTGTAAATGGGCAGAAGAAATATCCTATGACCCCATAATCCATTGGTGATAACTGCAGAGCTCCCCCAGGCAGTGGGAGATACAAGTCCTGTTTAATGGGGAAAAAAAACCCTGCAAATGACATTTATGTAAAACATAATTGATCATTCCTTCAGATATCTCATACATAAAGTAGTTCCTTTATCCTGGGGATTATTGCTCCAAGACCCCAAGGAATGCCTGAAACCAGAGATAGTACTGATGCATAAATACACTGTTTTTCTAAATACTTCTATGATAAATGTTAATTTATAAATGACAGCCATTGTTAAATTCCTATCATCTTGTTTTGAAATCCTGTATCACTATCATTTTGTTGTCATTTGACTTTTTTGTTTGCTTGATTGCTTTTTGATTTTGCATGCTTTTTTTTTCTTTTTAAAAAAATAAATTAGGCACAATAAGAGATTAACCACAAAATATAATGAAATAGAACATTTATACTGTAAGAAAACATTAGTCCTAACTTTTTTTTTTCTCTTTTAAGATGGAGTCCTGCATAGTTCAGACTGGCCTTGAACTTATGATGTAGCCAAGGCTGGCCTCAAACTCACTGTAGTCCTGCCTCAGCCTCCCAAGTGCTGGGATTATAGACATACACCCCCATGCCCAGCAACTCTGTCCTTCTGACTATACTTGCCCTTCTTCTGATGACATGATGTGATACAGTGCCTGTGTGATGAGATGAAGTGAGGTATGATCTTGGCTCCGGAATACAGTACAAGGCAAGTATGTGAGGGTTACTTGAACACAAGTACTGCAGTACAGTGACAGCTGATCTAAAGAACCAATTGGAAAGAGGGAGGAATCTTGTTCCCCATGAGATGGAGCATGAAGCGCTAAGATTTCATCGTGCTACTCAGAATGCCACACAATTTAAAACTCAGGAATTGCTTATTTCTACAATTTTCCCTTTAGTATTTTTGAACCATAGTTGAACACAAGTAACTATAACCACAATATGGAATCATGGATACGAGGGGACAACTGTATTTAACTTTACCTGAAGTCTGTTCCTCTCTACTCATGGGAAATATAATATGGCCTTGCTCTATAGTATCGCCAAGGTAAGAAAAACATTTTAAACCCTTTCGAGATCCAAGACTGAATCTGTTGAGCAGGTTAGCTTTTGCTTGACTTTTCCCATCCCTATTCTAGCCTTAGTATTGTGATGCAGATCTAAAATATCCCTGAAAAGTCTCATTATCAGAGGTGGAGTTTGATAGGACGAGGTAGGTGTGTCACTGTGGGAGTGTCTTAGGAGAGCACAGCTCCTTCCATGGGTCCTCTGTTTTGGCTCCTTCTTGACTGCCATGAGATAGTTTTCTCCACCATGTTCTTCCACCATGATGTTTCTGCCTTGCAGCCAGCCAATCACGCACTGAACCCCCTGCAGAGTCAGCTACATTAAACCTCTCCTTTAAGTTGTAGGTGTTGGGTATTTTGTCCCAGCAACCAGAAACTAGGGTGTCTCTGTGAAACACACCGTGAAAGACACAACTAGAGCTTCCTCTTGTCCTTCATCCATGCCTTTAGAAGAGCAAAAGACAAGAATGAAATGTGTGTCTTTATCTCCCCCACCACACACACACACTAAAAGGCACACCCAGGGCCTTGTGCATACTTAGTAAAGGCTGCTGCTCTGGGCCTCCAGGCCCTTAACTTTCTTTTTAGGCACATGCCATGCCATGATTCTGTACAGGACTTCTGGGTAGGATTACAGACCATAACTTTCAAATCAACCCCAATCTGTACTTCTAGT
>RJWT010019048.1:0-18582 GCA_004365215.1 Cuniculus paca
GCCCCGTCTTCTGAGGAGTAACTGGGCTGCCACATGTCTCCATGTGTTGTCTGCTGGACTTCAGATCCCCTCAGAGAAGGAGGCGACAAAGAGCCCTTGGATCCTCTATCTATGAATGACTAGATCCATGACCTCTGCACCAAGCTGTACCCCCAGCCCTTTTTTTATATTTTGAGACAGGGTCTCATTAAATTGCTAAGTTGCCCAGGCTGGGCTTGAACTTGTTACAATCCTCCTGCCTCAGCCTCCCCAGTGCTGAGATTATAAGTATGTGCCATCATACCCAGCTTCAAAATAAAAATTTAAAAAAGGGCTTGGGATGTACCTTATTGAGGGAGTGTCCCTAGGTTTGATCCCTAGCACCTCTGTATCCCCAAATAAAAAACAACTAATAAGTTTCCAACTCTGCATTCTCAGGGTTAATGCAAAACTTTTCTGATAGGTGAGTCATCAGACAGAGGAGGGAACACAGGGAAGAAGTGGAAGCTAGTCAAAGACAGTTAAAAAGTACAATTCTGTTGTGCTTTAGAAAGTGACTCAGGCTGGAAGAAAAACGTTACCATCTTTTTACCTCCCAGAGGTGAGTCTAAATAAAACTCACTTTCCCAGCAGGCGATTTCTGTGCGCTCGCAATGGGACCAGTTGTTTTAGTGACTGCATTAGGTTCAGGCTTTCGAGCTGTGGGTGCCGCCTCTGTTTTTTTCTCTACTTTGGCCTGGATGGAGATAAAGGGAGGGCAAATTTCAAACCAAGAGGATGAAAGAGCCCAGATGCCAAGAATGGAAGAAGGCCGTAGAGAACTCAAATCCAGGCCAGCCCACTGGCAGAAGCAGATCCCCCTTGGCTGTAGGAAAAAACGCCCTTTTCCCAGGACAGACCAAACCAGAGACCTCCAGCACAGGAGTGTGGGGAAAAGAGCCTTATATCAAAGTCTTGAGCCCCAGAGAAGCAACTGGGACATCAATCGCGGCAAGGTTGCAGCAAGGCCAAGGAGACCACATTAGTGTGCATGAAGTTAGCATTTCCAAACCACAGTGTCCCCCCCATTCTAAAGTGCTGCCATGCTTCAGATGAGCTGCCATGGCCACAGGGAGCCCTACAGGTGGCAAGTGTCACATCCTGAAACAGAAAAGAATTCAACCACCAGACCAAGTTACTCAAGACCTCTTTAACCCTGACATCGAAAAAGCCTAAGAACAGAGACCAAGGGAGTGGGGTGACCAGCAGCACAGCTGGGCCTGGCCACAATGGGAAGCTGGAAGCCCTTTTCAGATAGTGCCTCCCAGGCTACAGCTGCAGGGCGGGCCCTGCTCCAGCCTCTGCCTAGCCTGACACTGTGCAGGCTAAGAATACAGCATCCTTCAAGTCTGAGGCCTCCGTGCAAAGATGTCAGCCTAAACCCCCAGGTATAGAAAGGAGTCCCCAAGGTGGGAAGAGCAAGCACGGAGCCAAGCCCACCCCTTCCCTGCTACCAGAGAGCTAGGCCGAGGTCCCCAAGGCCACGTACGCTTTGCAGCTGGCAGCCTTTGCAGTGGTAGGGAAGCGGGGCAGCACGCCCAGGACGGAAGCCCCGACTCACCCGGCCCCCTCCAGGCTGGTGCTTGATATTCTCTGTGGAGCCCACTTTGGAGCGGACATTCTTCAGATCGGGGGCAGGGGCTGCAGTGGCTGGGCGGCTCAGCTTGGGGGCAGAGGAGCTGGGCTTGGCCGAGGCGGGCTTCTTGTCCACAGAAGGAGGCACAGAGGACCGGGAAGGTGGGGTGGGCTTGACTCGAGTGGGGGCCGCTGCAGCTGGGGGAGCTGTCCCTGTAGGAGTGATGGCTTTCTTCCCAGAGCTGGTGGGGGTGCTCTTGGAGCGACTCAAGTCAGCTGCAAGACAGGATGAGAGGCAGCATGGGTTGAGAGTGGGAGAGGAAAAGGGAGCCTAAAAGCATAGAGCGGGCTTTGAGCTAGGCTTCTGCGGCAGGCTGGGCATTACCTGGTGCAGACTTCACCGTTGTCTTCTTAGTGTCTGCAGGTCTGCCCTCTGTCTTAAGAGCTGCACGAACATAATAATACCACATTCAACAAACAGACCAAAGGACTGAGATGTGAGGAATATATTCATTATGTCCAACAAATATGAACTAATAAAGAATATAACACGAAAACAGGAGAGAGCATTAAAAGCTCAAAGGGTACATCCAATGCTAAGATTCATCATTCATTCAACAATTACTGGATGCCTGCTCTGAGCTGAACTGTGTGAGCCTCGGGAAGGGAAGACAGGGCACAGCCCTGACATCACCGCAAGGCCAGGAACTGTGTCTCCCTATTCCCTGCAGTCCTGACAATGTCTTCCACATGGCCTTAAAACAGGTGATCAAAACGTACTGATGAGGGCTGGAGATTTGGCTCAATGGCATAAGCACCTGCCTGGCAAGAGCAAGGTCCTGAGTTTGGTCCCTGGTGCCACACACACACACACACACACACACACACACAAAGTACTGATGAAAGGGAGTTTCCTATCTTTTTCTTCTCTTTTTTCTCGCAGTGGTGGGGACTGAACCCAGGATCTCATACAAGCCAGGCAAGTACTATACTACTGAGCCCTGAATTACCCTTTTATTTTGTTTTTCTGTTTTGTTTTGTCTTTTTGAGACAGGGTCTTGCTATGCAAGTCAGGCTGGTCTTGAGCTCACTTTGTAGCCCAGGCTGGTCTCCACTCTCAACGATCCTCCTGCCTCAGCCTCCCGAGTGCTAGAATTACAGGCATGTGCCACCAGGCCCAGCTTTCTTATCATCATTTAAACACATGGTCACAACGCACTGGGAACTGTAGGGTTGCTAGGACAGGAACAATAAATTCTACCTGGGATTTCACAAGATTCTTCTTTACTCTCACTGTTTCTGAATATGCACGGTTGCTAAGCTCATGCAGAGATCAAGGCTCAGCAAATACTCAGGACACTCTGCTCTCCTCCCCAGTGGTCCTCACAGGAAGGAGGGACAGGTAATACTCACCAGTAGGCCTTTTGGGCGCCGACACTGGGGGACTTCTACTGCTTGGCCCCGTGGAAGCAGGAGCAGCAGCTGGTGCGACTTTTGGAGCAGCTGAAGTGCTCTTGGGCCCAGGTCTGAGGGCCAGGGCTGAGGAGGGCTTGGACGGTAAGGTCTGTTTCTCAGGAACCTTCGCCTCTGTAATGTGCTAGACATGGGCAAGTGGGAGGGGTCAGAGTGGCAGGTGAGCAACAGCCCTAAGACACACCACAGAAGGTTCAATATGAACTTGCATGGGAGCCTGGGGCCCTGGAGGGGGCGTAGTTACTGACAGTACAGACAACTTTCAAACCAAATCCTGCAGACAAATCAAGAAACCAGCCTCGGAGGAGATGTGTGATCTGAGGAGAGTAAACAGGGAGCCAGACTAGCTCAATGATGTACAAACAAAGAGCCCTGGGAAGTACACCACACATCGCCACATCTCTCCTGGAAGCTACTGTAAGCGTATGACCCACAGTGTGACCTGACAAGACTAAAGCCCTATGTCAACAGAACGCACTGACAGTGATGCTCAGCAAGCGCCACCATTCTTGTGGCTGACATGCACCAGAGGGCATGGAACAAGGGGGCACTGTCACAGGTGAAAGGGCTGCCTGCCACATTCAGTCAGAAGCCCGAGTCGTGCCTCTCACTTAGTTCTACTCTTAGAGAAAGTACTGAGCCCCTCTGTGCTTAATTTCCTCATGTGGATAAAGGAGGTCAGAACAGAGCATCACGAAGGACCAGCTTTGACAGTACGCAACCGTAGGGTAGGGGTAGGTTTAGGAACAGAAAGCACCAATCTGGCCTAGTGGCTACAGCAATGGGACGAAGACACTATTTTGATAAGCGAACATGCATTTCAACTGAGAAAAGAAGCCAAAGCACTGACACAGCGTACCCAGCTCTTTTACTGCAACGGAAGGCGTGGTGGCAAACACCTGCAACGCCAGCGCTCGGGAGGATCACCGTGAGTTCAAGGCCAACCTGAGTTATACAGCAAGATGCTGTCTCAATGAAGGACTGAAGGAATGAATGATGGAATGGGACCTAATCAAACCAAGCCAACTTGCCAAGGCAGGGTGTTACCCTTTGTATATAGATGCCCCCCCCAAGCCTCACGTAGTCACGGAAGCGGCTGAATCTAGCGTTCGTGATTGACTCGTCTAGTGCTGGGATTGGCAGTGTGAGTCCTGCACCCGCCCAGGGGTAGAGCCGACACACAATGCAAGGTCGGAATGGGGGTGTGTCTTTCCTCTTTGACGCGGTTTCCTTTGGCTGCTTGCAGCCTCCATGAACTGCAGCGCCTCAGCCGCACCGCCCTGCCTTGGATCCAGCTAACCATGGACTAAAAGCCCTAAAACTGTAAGAAATACACCTCTCCTTCCTTCACTTTGGACATCAGGTATTTTGTCCCAGCAACAAGAGAAAAGTAACCAAGACACAGGGTAATGCCTATTTCCATAAATGGAGGCCCGAGGATGGGATGAAGAACTTTAAGACTAGAATCAAGAATTGGCTCTGCTACCACCACGGATGAGGATGAATCATAGGACTTTATGCAGAGGGGTTTCTTTGCTGATCACTTGAAAATCTGAGGACAAAGCCAGATGCTCTCTAGGGTATTCTTCAAACATTCAATGACTAGGAATCAGAAAAACCTAATGTAGTCTTAGTATTTCACTACTAAGAGTAATAATAAAATAAGTTAGTAAGTTACTTTAGGAGGCTGAGGCAGGAGGATCGCAGTGAGTTTGAGGCCAGTCGGGGCTACACAGTCAGTTCAAGGCCAACTGAACTATACAATGAGACCCTGTCACAAAACAAACAAAACAAAACAAAACAGCAAGGAAAGGCAAGGCAAAACAAAACAAAAAAGTTACCTGAGGTAGGAATCTCTAAAGGATATGAAATCCTTCAGCTATCAGGCTCTTGGCCTCAGCAAGCTGCAGGGCCAGCCTACCCTTAATAACTGAAGTTATTTTGCTATTTCTGAGTATATTTTCTCCTCTGCCAAAGATCTACTTATTTTTCAGAATGGGTTTTTCTCCCTTTGTTTTATTCTATAAATATTTTTACCAAAATAATAGGTGAAGATTATTTTACTAGACTTTTGTTGTCGTCAGTTTCTCAGAAAAGTTTCTACCTGTCTTTCATGTGAAAAAACAAGGCCAGGTTGAAATGCTACCTAAAAAGACACACTGAGGGGCTGGGGATTTAGCTCAGCAGTGCAAGCACTTGCCTGGCAAGTGCAAGGTCATGAGTTCAATCCCCAGCACAAAAAAAAAAAAAAAAAATCTCCAGCCAAAAGACACACTGAAACTGAGTTGTAGATTCTCGGAGCTCTAAACACTGGCTCTGCCACTTATTCACAGACTTTAGGAAGGTGACATAACCGAGCTTAACATTCTTCGACTGTAACATGAAGACACTAGCATCTGTCTCGTGGGTGGCTGAGACAGAATTAAGGGAGCTAATGTATATAAAGGCACTGAGAGAGTATGCTGCACTACTGAAACCTCACTGGACACCTCTTCTCTCTTGAGCCCAGGAGCCAATGCTGAATGGGCCTCAGGAGGACCTGTCACCATGGCTCCAATCACCTGTCCTCTGCCCTCTCATTCAAGTAAACTACTATTTTTTTTTTTTTTTTGTGGCACCGGGGATTGAACTCACAATCTTGCATTTGCCAGGAAGCACTTAGGCCACTGAGCTAGATCCCCAGCCCTTGTCTTTTTGAGACAGGGTCTCACTATGCAGTTCAGGCTGGCCTTGAGCTCACTTTGTGGCCCAGGCTGGTCTCCAACTCACAACAATCCTCCTGTCTCAGCCTCCCCAGTGCTGGGATTACAGGCGTGAGCCACCACACTTGGCTTCAAATAAACTACTTCTAAAAATTCAGAGAAGCAGCCAACTGGGTAAATGAGGATCAGAGACAAAGCATTATAAGATTTTACCATTCCTTCTCTATGAAAGTATTTCTGTTTCTAGGCCAGGGTTTTCAACCTAGCCTACAATCCCTAGGTTGCGCCCATTTTCTTTAGCAGAGTAAATTACCACATGGGCATGTTCACATGGGAGATGCTTGCCCTCCATGAATGTACAGTACCAGCACGCTGGCCTGCAGCCCTTCTCCAGCAAAATGAGAGGTTAAGGAGGCAGCTCAGCCTCCACCAATCCTCTGCTCCTGAACAACTCTACAAGGCAATATGGCTCATAATACGATCAGTTTCTGGAAGATACAGAAAGTGAGGATGACCTGGGAAGCTGGAGAACATCAGAAGCAGCCCAGTGAGAAATGGCCTAATGGTAAACACAAAGGAACTTGTCACATGATGCTGGAACATGTGGAGATCAGCTGGAAGAGCCGGGCTATCACTAACATAATGTGTAAAATTCCCCTGTGCAGGATTAGACAATGGCAAATAACTAAATTTGATGTGGGAATTACATACACAAAGAGTATCTGATTAGTATATGGAGTTGGGAAAACAGGTTAACAGGGCCATAAATAGGCAGAGTAAGGAACAATTCAGAAAAAGGCAGAAGTACCAAAGTGGATGAACCACTGCTTCTAAATGGGGCAAGGAAAGGTAGAGAATAGAAGGGTTTCAAAGGGCCAGGCTGTCTCCATGGGCACCCAAATTAATTTTTTTTTTTGGTGGCACTGATGATTGAACTCATGACCTCACACTTGCCAGGCAGGCACTTAGGTCACTGAGCTAGATCCCCGGCCCTTGTCTTTTTGAGACAGGTCCTCACTATGCTGTAGAGGCTGGCCTTGAGTCTCTGTGTAGCCCAGGCTGGTCTCGAACTCACAAGGATCCTCCTGTCTCAGCCTCCCGAGTGCTGGAATCACAGGCGTGAGCCACCACGCCCAGCCCAAATTAATTTTATAAGCACCCTGCCCCTTCCTCAATTCTGCCAGCTTGAGTCCATGGTCTGGCAGCAAGAAGAGCCTGTCTGCTTTGCAGAGGGGAAACTTCCCTGGCATCGGACTTGGAGAGTACTTACCTTTGGCTTTGTGTCTCTTGAAGGTAAGGTGGAAGTCCTGGCAGTGGCAGCAGCAGGGCGTTTGGGTGGGGCAGCTGGTACTAAGCCTGAAGCAAGACTCATGGGTTTTTTATTCGACCCACCAGAGGTGGTAGGAGCTGGCTGCTTAGGGGCAGGAGTGAGCTGTGTTTTGGTTTTCGATGTTGAAGTCTTTGCAGGTTGAGTGGTGGCCAAAGGCTTTAGGTCGATTGTTGTTTTTTTATATTTTATATTTTTATTTTTTAAAGACCAACATCAAACACACAGACAAGAATAAAAACAAATAAAAAAAGTATAAATTGCAAAATTCAAAGTAAAATTATAAACAATGAGAATGATGCAACTGAAAATTAGCATTTCTTTCTTCTGAGCTCAGAAAACAGAAAGACAATACCAGAATAGAGAAAAAGAAATTAGGGAGACTTGTTTTCTTTTTGGTGATGGGGATTGAGTCCAGGGCTTCATGCATGCTAAGTACCCACTCTACCACTGAGGCACATCCCCAGCCTATGGAAATTCTTCACTGACAATGTCACAAATCCCAGCAGTTTGGCACCTGAGTATTTACCATCAGTAACCGCTTTATACTAGTAGTTAACTTTTGGTAGTTGTAATACTTTTTTTTTTTTTTGGCAGCACCAGGGATCAAACTCACAACCTCACACTTCACAGGCAGGTGCTTAGGTTGCTAAGCTAGATCCCCAGCCCTTGTCTCTTTGAGACAGAGAGCTCACTTTGTAGCCCAGGTTGGTCTCGAACTCACAACGATCCTCCTGTCTCAGCCTCCCGAGTGCTGGGATTACAAGCGTGAGCCACCACACCTGGCTAGCTGTAATACTTTTATAAAGAAATTATTAGCAGATAAGCCATTATTATTAGCAGATAAGCCATTATCTTTTCTTTGTTGGTGTTTTTTGGTTTGGTTTGGTTTGCTTTTGTGTTTTTTGAGCCTGGGTCTACCTATGTGGCCAAAGTGGGCCTTGCATTTACAATCTTCCTACCTCAGCTTCCTGCCAGCTGGGATTACTGACACATGCTCTAGTGCCCAGGTTATTCACTCATTTGTAATACTGAGGAATGAGCCCAAGGCTACATCTCCAGTCCTTTCGATTTTTTTGAGACAGGGTCTTGCTGAGTTGTTAAGTTGCCCAGGCTGGGTTTGAATTTGTGATCCTTCTGTCTCAGACTCCTAGAATACAGGATTACAGGCATGTGCCACACCACACTTAGCTCTACTGTCTGTGTCCTGATGTGGCAACATCACTATATCCTAACATGCAGCATCTGAACTTCAAAAAAAGTACAAGAAAGTAGCTATAGTGGTGGCACAACTGTAATCCCAGCACGTGGGAGGCTCAGGTGGGAGGACTACTGAGAGTTCCAGGTGAGCCTGGGCTACATAGTTTAAGGCCAGCCTCACCTATACAGCAAGACTGTGCGAAGAGAAGAGAAGAGAAGAGAAGAGAAGAGAAGAGAAGAGAAGAGAAGAGAAGAGAAGAGAAGAGAAGAGAAGAGAAGAGAAGAGAAGAGAAGTCAAGTCTAAAGCTACGAGCTACCTTAAAACTCTGCATTCCCTTTTCATAAACCGCTATTTCAGAAAATTCCAATTGTCCCTTTTGTAACGGAAACAATCTCTATAGAAGTTTTTACTTTGTTTGGTTTTTTTTTATAGATATGTAAGATAAAAGAGTCAAAAGCAGAACTTTTAAAGTTTGGCTTAGGGTGCTATGGTAAAATGGGAATGCTAAGATATTTTCTGCTGAGTGTGGTGGCACACGCACCTGCAATCTCAATGCTCAGAAGGCTAAGGCAGGAGGATTGCAGTGAGTTCAAGACCAGTGTGGGCTATACGGTGAGTTCAAGGCCGATCTGAGCTATATAGCAAGACCTTGTCCACCCCAACCAAGACATTTTCTAAGCACATCCACACTTAAGGAAAGGCTTATATTGGCTCAGAAAAAAGAAAACACATTTATGATTCAAGCAATAGTAGCAGGAGGCACTGTAAATTACAGGAGGAGCGGATAACCAGCATTATGGCACCTACCTTGGTTCTCTTCTCTGGGCTTGGCGGGAGTTCCTTGTTGGGTGGAGCAGAGATGTCATTTCCGGTCACACTCACGGCCTCCTTTCCTTCTTCTGGCCTGGCTATTCCTGAGAGGGTGGAAACTGGGAATTATTCAGAGCAAGTATTTTTTACATCCGTTTTGAAAAAGCTAGGCATAGCACACAGCACTAACTCCCACTTCATTCCGAAAACAGCTGCACAGGTTTGCGCTGCTGCAGTACGGACAAGACTCCCAAGCGCCTGCTGTGATGGAGGCCCATTTTAGATTCCAAGGATTCAGGGAGCTGTCCCCATGGAGAATAAATCTACGTGGACTTTGTACGAATGATCAGAGGAAGGAAATGGCACGTAAAGTTTGGGTTCTCTTCCCTTGAGACCAGCGAAGAGGTCCTGTCACCCAGTCAGCACGCACAGGGACAAAACCCTCTTCAATGGAGTCTGTCTCTTGGAATAAAGGCTGCGGAGAGATGGGGTAATAGCCAGAGGATCAGCCACAGTCCTCCCTTTATTTCCTCTCCCTGTAAAGGATTAACCTGCTCCAGTTCCAGCAGTGACCCAGATTTGCAACAAGGCAGCACTGCCTCCTCCCAGCAGAGGGGCTACTGCGGGTTTCAACAGGGCTGTGCCTGAAAGGACTAAACACCATGGCATTTAGAACCGCGTAGGAAAGGTACAAAAGCTACATAATCTAGAGCCAGAAAAGTTAAGTGTAGCTAGAAAAAAAAAGGCAACTGCTAAACAGAAAGAAACATTTTTGAGCTTCATTATAAAGAGCTTATAATATAAATTATTCCTACAAACCAGTGACTCTTATGAGGAAAAAAAAATGAACAAAATATGGACATAGTTTATAGGAAATAAATGTCTTCTGAAAATATGAAAAAATGCCTTAGGTATCAGAGAAAAGAAAATTAAAATTATGTTGAAATGCCCCCCCCCCCTTTTGGTACCAGTGATCAAATTCATGACCTTGCACTTACCGGGCAAGCACTTAAACCGCTGAGCTAAACCTCCAGCCCCTAAAACATCTTTTTTTCTTTCTTTTCTTTTTTTTTTTTTGGCATAGAAGCATCTTTCCTTTGGGTAACACATTCCAAAAAAGGTCAGTTAGTAAAATAGAATCTACAGAATATGGCCTATGCACAGCCTTTCCTCCCAAAAATTAACCCCAGGGATTGACGTTTTCCTCTTCCTGGGCTCCTCAGGTATAAACAATGTTTTAGCAGCACTGTGTTTATCATCTGGGCATGGGACACCATGTCTGTGTTTCCTATGGCTACTGTGCAGCAGTTGTAGGTGACTGCAGGGCTCCCCTCAAACCAGCCCAGCCTAGACAAGATTTTTGCCCCATTTCAAATATGGCACCAAAACAAAAAGCAAGTAGGTCCTCTCCACTGAAGTGCTAGGCAGGGCCTGAAATGCTATTTTTAGCCAGGCATGATGGCACATGCCTATAATCCTAGCACTCTGGAACCTTGTTGCAAAACAAAAAACAAACCAAAACACAAAACAACACAACATAGGCAGGCGTGGTGGCTCACACCTGTAATCCCAGCACTCGAGGCTGAGACAGGAGGATCGTTGTGAGTTCAAGACCAGCCTGGGCTACAAAGTGAGCCTAAGACCAGCCTGAACGGCATAGTGAGACCCTGTCTCAAAAAGACAAGGGAACTAGCTCAGCGGCCTAAGCACCTGGCAGGCAAGCACAAGGTCATGAGTTCAATGCCCAGTGCCACAAAAAAAAAAAAAAAAAAAACAAACATAGAAGGGCTGGGGATATAGCTTAGTGACATAAGCACCTGCTGGCAAGTGCAAGGTCCTGAATTCAATTCCTGGTACTCAAAACAAAACAAAACAACCCAGCTTAGTTGAAATGTCCTGGATTCAAGCTTCAGTACCTTAAAAAAAAAAAGAGAGAAAGAAAAAAGCTCTTTTTTGACCCACGCCTGTAATCCTTGTACTTGGGAGGCTGAGGCAGAAGGATCACTGCAAGTTCGAGGCCAGCCTGGGCTACAAAGTGAGTTCAAGGCCATCTGAACTGCATAGTGAGACCCTGTCTCAAAAAGACAAAAAAAAAAAAAAAAACAGCTCTTTTTAATCCAACATGTTATCAAATGCCCTACACTTTGAAAGTAAGCATTGGGAGGAGCTGACGTAGGAAAGTACACTACTGGTGATATTGGTGAACTGACAGGGCAGTCTGCTGTGATAGTGGCTTTAAAAATGCATTACAGGGCTGAGGATTTAGCTCAGTGGTACATGTGCCTGCCTGCCAAGTGTGAGGTTGTGAGTTCAATCCCCAGTTCAATCCCCAGGGGGGGGCATTTCAACATAATTTTATTTTATTTTAAAAATAAAATAAAAATGCATTGCAGAAAAATTTCAATCCAAAAACCCACCTTCTAGAAGTTCATTTTAGAGATGTATTTCACATAATGGCAAATCTGGAAGGTTATACACCAGATAATTACCTCGAAAGGTAGGGGCCAGGCATGTAACTTAGTGGCACCCTGGCAAGCACAAGGTCCTGAGTTCCATTCTCGGTACCAAAAAAATTATCTGGAAAGGCAAAGCACTAAAACAACTTTTCCAAGTTTGTTAACAGAAAACAGAAATATCAGTGTAATTGTACATAGTGTCACATGCCTGCAGTTCCAGCTGTTTGGGAGCCTGAGGCAGGAAGACTCTGGCAAGCTTGAGGCCTGGCTGGGAAAGTCAGTAAAACTCTGATTCATAATAAAATAAATAGGGCTGGGCCTGAGTTCAACCCTCAGCATCACACACAAACCCAGGTATGTCAAGGTTTTTGCCCCACCTCAACCCAGGTATGTCAGTATAATGTCTCATTCTGAAAAAATAAAGCGCGAGAAGATTCTTTTTATGACTGATATAGAATGGTCCTTAACAAGTGAAAAATAAATAAAAAGGGCAGGCACATAACAGTACGCATAACAAAACCATTTGTCTAAAAAGGGGTTGGAAGAAATATACTATTGAAAACATCACTGTCTATACAAACTGGTAACCTGGTATTTTTCTTTTTTAGGTGAGGGGGAAGGATGAGCTACAAAATTTGAGAAGTTAGGAGGCTTGATACTTTTTGTTTGGAGAAATATAAGAGATTCTCAGGAAGTTGCAAAGGCATGCAGAGGGAGGCCCTGTGTCCCCATCACACCATCTCCCCAAGGCCGACCCACATAACTAGAGCCAACTATCACAGCTGACAGCTGAAACTGGCACAGTCTTTAGGGCGTATTCAATTTTTCCAGTCTTATACATATTCATTTGTGTGCTTCTATTCAATTTTACATGTCCTCTCATGTCACCTCTACCACCAAGGACCAATTCTTCCATCAAAAGAGTGCTCAGTCCTGTTAGCGACCCCTCCCCAATTCGTCAATCTTTGGCATCTGCACCTCTGAAATACCTTCCAGGGCCACGCCGAGTGACGGTGGTGAGAAAACCTGCTCACCCTACCCCGGTCCTCGGAGGGAAGCACGGAGCTCGTCCTCGTGAAGTATGACGTGAAGTGTGAAGCCGGGCTCTGGATGAGCCGAGGACTTGCTCTGCTCCCAATTCATGGGCTCAGACGCCCCCACTCAGCAACACACTCCTGCCACCAAGCCTGGCTGGTGCAGGTTTCTGGGGTGTAGAGTGAGTTGCTGTTCTATTTGGAGTTTAATGAGCGTTTTCTCATGAATGAGTGTTACATTCTGTTGAATGCTTTTTCTGTGTTTACGATTCTCCTTTTTTACATTGCACATATGGTGGGCTATTCTTGTTATTTTGATTATTGAATCAATCTTGTGTATTTGAAATAAGTCTCATTTGGCTGTGTGATGTATAATTTTTTTTCATATATTGCCTGATGTGATTTGGTAATATTTTTTGTTAGAATTCTTTCATTTAACTTTATAATAGTTACCAGTTTTAAATTTTCCATTGTTTTAGTACTGTCTTTGTCTGCTTCTGGTACAAAGATATTGACCTTATAGAGTTAGGCAGTGTTCTTTAATATTTTATGAAAGAATTGGTTCATTATTCATTAAGTGCATAGTAAATTTCCTGGTAAAGCAATTTGCACTGAAGATTCTTTTTTAGGATTTTCCTTTACTTTACTTTCTTTTCTTCCTTCCTTTCTCCCTTTTTTTTCCCCCTTCCTTTCTGTGGTGGTGAGGCAGACTGAACATGGGCCCTCATGCTAAGCAAATGCTCTATCACTATACCCTCATCTTTTTTATTTTCAAGACAGAGTCATGCTAAATTGCTCAGCCTGGCTAAAACAGCTTTCAACTGGGCATGGTGGCATGCATCTGTAATATCAGCACTTGGGAGGCTGAAGCAGGAAAATTGCTTGAGTTCAAGGTCAGCTGAACTACACAACCAAATCCTGTATCAAAAAACCAAAACAGAATTCTCCTGCCTCAGCCTCCCAAGCACTAGGATTACAAGCATGTACTACTACAAGTAGATAGAATTTTTGAGTTTTTGTTGTTGCTGTTGTTGTTTGAGACAGGGTCTTGCTAATGTAGTTCAGCCTGACCTTGAACTTACTTATGTAACCTAGGCTGGCCTCAACTCATATTGATCCTCCTGCCTCAGCCTCCTGAGTGCTGGGATTACAGGCATGCACCACCACACCAGATTGATTAATCTTTTTGTGACACTGGGTATCAAACCTAGGGCCCTGCAGATGCTCACCAAGAGTTCTCAACACTGAGCTACACCCATGGCCCTTACCTTTTGAGACAGGGTCTCCTTAAATTGCTCAGGATGGGCTCAAATTTGTACTTTTCATGTCTCAGCTCCTCAAGTAGCTGGAATTACACTCATACACTACTGAGTCTGGCTTGATGTTTCCTTTCATGTCTTCGGTTTTGCTTTGTTTTGTTTGAGACGGGGTCTTGCTATGTAGTTCAAGCAGGGCTTTAAATTGCTATGCAGCCAAACTGGCCTCAAACTTCCATCAGTCATGCCTCAGCCTCTCCAGGGCTGGGATTACAGGTGTGCCCCACCACGCCCAGCTAATGACGCTGAGTACACTGCTTTGGATGCTTTTTGTAGTGATTGCTCTAGTTATTACATACAATGTGCACACAGCCTAAGTACTGAAACCTCACTTCATTTAGGATCCTTAGCCTTCATTTTAAAAATAAAATATCTTAAATATTTCTTCTCCATACACTGAGTACTATGATAGCATGTGGTGTAATGTTTCCTTCAACTGAAAGAACTTTCAAATAAACTTCTGATAAAGGCCTATTATAGCTCCTCCTATTTTTTACCTACCCCATTTCTATTCTTTCATTTGTGAAATCCCCAGCTTCCTCCTGTTATCTTGTCTTTCTAGAGAGCATCCTTCAGCCATTCTCTAGGGCATGTCTACTAGCAACGAAAAATACTGTTTTCCTTTATCTAAGAATCTTTATTTTCCTTTCATTCCCAGATAGTTTTACCAGACACAGAAGTTGAGAGTTCTTTTAGCACTTGAAAAGCACTGTGCCACTTCCTCTGGTGTTTTTAAGACTTTTATCAGGGCCGGGGATATAGCTCAGTGGCACAGCACCTGTCTGGCAAACATGAAGTACTGAGAGTTCAATTCCCAGTATCAAAAGAAAAAAAAAAAGACTTTTATCTTTTCGTTTCCTTTATAAAAATTGTTGTTAAAAGTTTGTGAGATGTCTTGACATGGATTTACCTATAGTTATTTTTTTTTTGGCAATTTTCAGGGGTTTTTTTCTTTTCTTTTTTTGAGACAGAATCTCACCATGCAGTCCAGGTTGGCCTTGAACTCACTATGCAGCCCAGGGTGGCCTCAAACTCATGGCAATCCTGCCTCAGCCTCCTGAGTACTGAGATTATGGGCATAAGCCACCACCCCCAACTTCAGTTATTATTTCTTTTGCACAGCTGTTCAGCCTCACATTCCCTAGGACCCTAATGACACAAATGTTAGATACTTTGTTACTGTCCCATAGGTCTCTGAGAATCTGGTTTTTGGCCTATTTCTTTTTGGTTATTTAGACTTCGTAAATTTTATTGATCTATCCTAAAGTTCACTGATTTTTTTTTCCCCCCAGAAATAGGGACTGAACACAGGGTAGCTCTGCCACTGAGCTACATTGGAGCCCTTTTTTATTTTGAGACAGGGTTTCCCTCAAGTCTTGCATTTGTTATGCTTCTGTTCTGGCCTCCTGAGTAGCCGGGATCAGAGCCCAGGGTCTTACGATGTCATTCAGGCTAGCTACAAACTTACAGTGTTCCTCCTGCCTCAGTCTTTAAGGGTACTGGGATTTCAGGCATGCGCTACCACTTTTTCTGCTATCTTTGCTTCTGTGAGTTCCTTTGCCCAGAAAGCTCTGCCTCTGCCTGGTTAGGCACCTGACCTTTCGAAAGAGCAACTCAACTGCTACCTCCTCTAAAAACCTTTCATGTCAGGCATGGTGGCACACGCCCATAATCCCTGAACCAAGAGGACTGCTGTGAGTCTGAGGCCAGCCTAGGCTACATTGGGAGACACTGTCTCAAAATACAAACAAACAAACAAAGATACCCACACTCAAACCTTTCACAATTCACAACTCCCTCAGATTCAGCCTCCAACTAGGTCATAAATCATTTGAGCAAAAGGATAATTTCCAGTGCCTAGACAGCAGTGGTGAACTGGGCACAATGAATGAATGAGTCTTTACACTTTTATCTACATGGTGTTTAGCAGAGTCCCCATTCAAACTGTCATCAAGTGAGTGGGTCAGTGGATTTTTCAGTCACCTGCAAATGTTTCTCATTAGCGTGAACTGCTCTTAGTGTGAACTAGAAAGAACCAGTTCTGAAACAAGTCTTCACTCATTACCACTGTTGGGTTTGTTTGTGGCTTTGAACTCACTGCGTAGCACAGACTGGGCTCAAACTCGCAATCCTCCTGCCTCTGCCTCCATGCCCACTTCACTCCTTGCCATCTAGATGGTACACGGTACTGAGGTGGGCAGTAGGGATCAAATGAAGAAGGGGTTCCAAGGAGCTTACAGTACTCACACAGCTAGAAGCCCATGACACCATAGGGAACCTGAGTTCTTAGGACCAGAGTCTCACAAACCCTGCCTATTTCCATGAAAAGGAGACAAGCTGCCCTGTTCCCCTTACCACCACCCAGAAAAGCACATTTCTTATTTTCAGAGACAGAAAGAACAAGAGATTTCATCAAAATGTATGGAAAGGAAGAGAGAAAGAATGGTCCCCAGGAAAAGAGCCTATCTTTCACTAAGAAAACATCTTTTAAATTACCATTAGCAAGCTGTGAATCCCAGTCCTTTGTGCTCCAAGTGAACTCAGAGAAAACCAGCTTTTCGAGCCCACCAACAATAAGCGCTCAGGGGTGGGGGTGGGGTGTGGGCTGTGACACAAAGACCACAGCCCCTGCTGTTTATTAGGTTTCTGGGTTTCCTTCCTCTCCCTCCCCCCCGCAAACCCTCCCAAAACACACACAGAAAGAGAAAACTAGCAGCAAGATTGGGTCAAACATGAAGAACAAGAAAAGAATATTAAATAGCCAGCTCTAAAAGGCTCTTTTTCAGCTTAAACAAAAGCAAAACGTTCTCAAAAGATGAACGGACAACACAGCTTCCACCCAGACTGCAACTTAATGAGAGGCGGGCGGCAGCGCTGATAAACTCATTGTGCATCCACACAGAGTGACAGCTTTCCAAGCAGGGACATCCATCAGCTGCAATTGGCCGCTTCACAGCTCAGGATGCATCTGGTTCAAACCAACTGGCGCTGAGGCGCAGAGGATGGGGGAGGGTGTGAGCAGGGCGCCACCAGCTCAAGGAAGAGGCTCTAAATTTTAACCCCACCCCTGCTCTCACCCATCCACGGCTGCCCAGCCGCCAGCCCCTCACTCCTGCCAGCCGGCTTGCCCTGCCTTGGGCACTCTGTTCCTCTTTGCCCGCTCCCAGGAAGAAGAGGGATTCAGAGATTCGGCTTTTCCCTGGGCACACGAGTGGACTCCACTGTGCTGGCTGCCCAGCACCTCTGGTGATCCACCACTCTGGTTCCTTCCTTGCTGTATGCTGGTTCCCAATGGAAGCAAAATTTAGAAACATACCATCACGTGGGGTCTCCTCACGCAGCAGCGATGGAATGCTCTGGGGTGCACTGACCTCGATTTCTTTCTTCCCTGTTCCTGGCTGCTTCTCGCCTCCGTGGCTGACCAGAGAGTGCAGAGCAACTCTCGTTTCCCCAGTGTCTTCCTGTCCTTTGCCCTGGCTGCTTGCTTCGGGAATCTGCTCCAGCTTACTGTGGGGATGTAACCCAGCGGTGCTCGGTTCCTTCTTCCCGAAGTGGGTCGGCTCCTCTGACCTCCAAGCCAGCGCTTCCTCACGGAGGAAAGGAGGCGCCTCCTTAGTAGAGAGCGCGGGCAGCTCCCTGGGACGCAGCTCACAGCTGGCCGTCTGCTCCTCAGCCACTGTCATGGAGCGCCTCACGGCAGGGACCCCCAGCTTCCTAGGCATGGGGCTGGGCACCGGGCCACTTGGGGATGGCAACAGGCCAGAAGGTGGCTCCCCTCGGGCAGGGAGCTCAGGATACTTATCGGCCAGATTCACGGTCGGGGGAACTGAGAGGTGTGAGCACTCAGACAGGGCCCGGCGCATTGCCTTCTTCTGCTGGGGCGCTTGGTCAGGCATGGCCCCCTCCTCAAACCTCAGTTTCCCCAGCTCCTTATCCTGGTCTCTACTGGCAGAGGCAGCACTCTCATACTCCGGGGTGAACTCCACCATTGTGATGGGTGGAATGGCACTGGGGGAGCGCTCGCTGGTTGGGGTGGGGTGGGCGACAGCCACCAGAAGTGGCGGCTCACACTCGAGCTGCCTGGTACTGTCATTTATCACCCCAATAAGTGGGCAGCCAAGGGTGAGGCCATTCCGCTCCTTCTCTGGACTCACTTCCCTTGAGCCCCGAGGGCCCCCCACTGGATGAAAGCTGGGGTTCCAAACACTGGTCTCGTGCTCCTTACCACACTGGGTGGAGACTTGGGCAGCCCCAGGACAATCCAGATCCAGCTGGCTCTGGGACTCCAGCCCATTCTTCCCTGCCACGTTCCCCTGGTCTGTGGTGGCTTTGTTTCTGTCTGGCCCCTCTGTGAGCCTTGGATGGAACCCGGCTGTCTTCTGATGTTCCAAGTTCCTTTCCAAGGGATGGCAGCTTTCTGAAATCACATACCTGCTGTCAAGGTGACCTGAGGTTGCTTGATACTCCTTGTCCTGTACTTCAATGCTGAGCGCTTTGTCTCGCTTCCCCTCAAAATAGCAGAGTTTATTCTGCTCCAGGAAGCTGGCGGTCTTCACAAGCCCGTCTTTCAGCTGCCCATCCATGCTGACGTTCAGCCCGATTTCATTCAGTTTGCCCTCTGTCCTCTGCCACTCAAATCCCTCTCGGCCGATTTCTTTTGGAGGGTCCAT
>RJWT010019049.1:0-18581 GCA_004365215.1 Cuniculus paca
AAATTCTACCTATCATATATTGTGTCTACCTTATAAAGTGCTTCTATACTAAAATTGGTGAGATACACCATGAAAAAGAATATGCTATTTTTTATTCTTAGAAGTATATCTATCTTAACGAACTCCCCTACATTTCCGTCACTCTGACCCTCCTCTTAAAAGTGGTTGATATTCATCTTCAGAAAATGACCAGCTGAGAAAAGTGTCCCTAAGGAAGGGACACACAATGTGATAAGGCTTATTTAACACCAGACTGGCCGCTGAGTGAAGAGTGGGATAGAGTGGCAGAATGGATACTAGGGAACAGTTAGTGGGGTTATTTATCAGATTAATTTATCTTATAAATGATGGTATACTTTCACAGTGGAATGGAAAGAAGCAGATAGTTTCACATAGAATTAGGAAATAAACATAACGGGATAAAAGTAGATTTCAGGAGTTAGGGAGAAGGGAGTACATGAACAAATCTCAAATCCTAGAAGAGGTGAGTGGATGGATAAGGGTGCAGGTCATTCTGGCTGAGAAGGTGAAGAAAACCACAATAGATGTTCATTGGGACCTTTTTTGTTTGATATACCACTAACATATTAAGTGGCAAACCACAAAGATATTCCACTCAAGATAGTATGGATATTAGCTCTTTGTCATTAGAGGTCACAGAAGGAACAAGAGCAGGAGATAAAAATTGGGAGTCTTGGGGCCAGGGATTTAGCTCAGTGGCATAAGCACCAGCCCGGCAAGCATGAGGTCATGAGTTCAATCCCCAGCACCAAAAAATAAATAAATAAATTGGGAGTCATCCACACACAGATAGAATCAAAGTCACAGGAGGAAATGAGGACAAAAGAAACAGTGTCAATGAGACTAGACTATTTAATTTGTTTATATAGACTAAAAATGGTGATTTTTGAGGAAAAGAATGTAAAGTACTTCATGTTGTAGTAGATTATGAATGTAAATTTATATGAATGCTAATTTTAACTTAGGCTATCTAAGCTTCGCTTCCACTAGAGATTTATGAAGTTGTATGTCCATGTTGCTAAGCAAAATATTGAAGAGAAGAAAGTCATTTTATCACAATGTAGACTTTCAAGATCAAAAATAATTTCACTGATGAAATTAAAAAATATTAAATTCATGGTTGTCATTGAAAAGTTTTATGTCCTAATTTATTACAGTGCTATCCACTCTTAAAATTCTCTCCCCACTTTCCAAATTTTATCCCTATTCTAAAACTTCTCTTCCTCAAACTATAAGGAGGTACAGTCTAATTATAAGAATTAATTAAAATGGATTTGGTACCCTAGTTCAAGTACATCTTACCAGCCTCCAGACATGTCCAAAGCATGAATGACTTACATTCTGCATCACACAGCTATATGGTTGCTTTCCAGACAAGTATTTCTTCCCTGGCTAACTGGAGAAATTGACAGGCTTGATAATTTTCTATTTTATTTGAGGTAGTATCAATTTTGGATATATAATACTTTGGGGCATATGACTCAGAGGCATCCGTGTATTATAAATAAAACTGCCTATATCATACACTACTGATTGATCAATATTGAAATAAAAATAATAATAGAGCGAAACATGGTATTTTTCTATCAATTTATTTTTTATATATTTACTTCGTCTATAGTCAACTCTATGCAGTGTCAGAAATGCCTGTGAATTGTAGTGTTTTAAAGAATGTTTTCCTTACCGAGAACATCAATACTAAAGTGCTTCTGAGCAGAGCCAGCAATGTTAACTGCTCTGCAGGAGTACCTTCCTGCATCCTCTGCCGCGACTTTGAAAAGCTTTAGAATTTTCCCACTGTTCAGAATCTGAATAGTGCTGCTTTCAGTCACCTGTAAAGGCCAAAGAGTCAGTGTCATTTCCAATCAAATAAAAAATGCATAACTAAAAATTCAAGGAGAATGTTCATATTATTACTAGTAAGAAAAAATTAACATCTGAGCGATTTTTTTCTGGTAGAGAGGAAAGCAATTAGATGTATACGTGGATGTCTTCATTTACCTGCACATCATCTTTATACCACATAATACTGGGGGATGGAGTGCCTTCCACTTCACAAAAGAGACTAGTGAGCTGATTTACCAACACTGACACATTCATTAAGTGTTCTTTATCTTTAATTACTGGAGGGACTGCAAAAGATTATAAGATCATAAGATCATAAGATAAGCTTATAATGAACATGATATTTCTTTATAAAGTCCTTTAGAGAGCAAATTCTGAGATAGTGTAATGCCAAGGAAAAAGCTAGTCATATTTAAGCATATGTTCTATTATAACATGAAAATTCTGAACTATGTAATTATAAATAGAACTCTTACTGAATTTTTTACTTCATTATTTCAGGGTTTTGAATTCAAGATAAATTGAAAGGAAAATTTATTTATTTCTCAAACAGCTAAAAAGACAAGCTGCTAGTGTCCTAATTTAAGTCACACAGGACTCATTACTTTGCTGATGGAGATGAGTATTTCCCAGTGTGTATGGAAGCCAAAATTTATCAAATTTTCCTTATGTGGAATGATGTTTGTACAAGATTTTCATTTAAGGGTTACTTATGATAGCAAGCAACTGATGACCAACCTAAATGCTCATCATTTGTAGAGGAAGGTTAAATAAATCATAGTATCACCATACTGTGGGATGCCATAGATAAACATAGGGAATCTCAAATAATTCTTAAAATAGATTGTTTAGTAAAACAGAGTAGGTGTAGAGTAATGGCATAAAGTACTACTTGTGTTCTTTTTATAAGTACAATGAGGATAAATATTGCATATTTACATTTCCTTATACATAGGTAAAATATTTCTGAAAGGTCACACATACACAAGCATACATACTCAAACACATGTATGCGCACAGTCACACACAAAACTATTAACTTTCTTTGCCTCTAATCAGCATAAGTAGATGGTTCATCTCACAGGAAATTACTACTACATATCTTCTCCTATCATTGAAATTTCAAAAGATATCAGGTCACAATAGAACATTACATGAATTTTCAAATCCAATAAATAAATGCAACCAGCCCACTTGTTTTCTGTTTAATACCACCTCTATTCATATTAATATTAAATATTAGTTTGAGAAAATCATTTAAATATATAACAATTAGAAACTGCCACATGTTCAATTATATTTTTAGCATTTTAAGCAAATTTACCATGGACTTTGAGGTTGTATTTTCTTTCCGTGGCCCCAGCCTCATTGACTGCCACACAGATGTACTCCCCATTGTCATATGGTGTAACAGAAGCTATAAGCAACAATGTGCCGTCCTCCAAGATAGAAATGCCTGGCTCTCTGCCTGTTAGTTCTCTACCATTGTGCAACCATTTGATGGTTGGTTTAGGGGTACCTGAAAGAGGAATTAAAGCTTTCTTATAACAAAGTTTAGAATCATTTTAAAATATCCAATACATCAAGGACAAATGAACTTTTTTAGGAATAAAGTTTGTACCCTAACATTTTATGCTACTTTTGAGTTATTTCAACTGGCATGGAAACTTGAAATGATTATTGTAGTTAATACCTTTAATTCCTGATAAGTCTTGAGTTGTATGGTTTTTAGTGTAAAATTTTAGTGAAGTTATTTTTATCCAAACACTCAGATGATAGTAAGCAAAACATTTTCTTGGTGAAATCATAATGAATAGTAAGCTAAAAAAAAAAACTGTATTACTCAAATTGATTAGATACGAGGAAAGCTTGGGAGCAAAATCCACAGGATAGTATTAATAAAAATCCACAGGATAGTATTAATAATCCTGTACTAACAGATAAAAAATATATTAAGAGAAAGGTATATAGTCCAGGGTAAATATAAAAGCATGGCAGGAATACCTAGAATATGTCATTGAGGCTAAATTCAAATTGAGTTAAAGTCTTACAAAAATGACTAGAAGTCATACGGGGAAAATATAGCAAAAGATTAACCTCTTTAGTTATGCTCATTGCAAAATGTTGGCTGATGAGGAAAATATAATAAAACAGATGGATTCCAGTTATCTGTCCATGTTCTCAAAGAGAAAAAAAAGGTTATAATCATTACCTTCATTTTACTCATTCCTTCAAGGATTTCAGTAGACCTCTTAATATTTGTTGAGTTAATAAATGAGAACATAAATAGACAAAAGAAAGAAGTAGCATTATCTTTAATTAACAGTAATAGAATAACCATGATGAAGATGAAATTCATAGCAAAAGATAACTAAAATCCATGTTTAAATGAACTTGCAATATATTCCAGGCGAAAATAAAGAACTAGGAAGAGATGGTTTTTCAAAGTGGAAAAGGGAAATAAGGACAAGTACAAACGGGAAAAGGAGGAAAGATCCATGGAGAACAAGAAGCAACAGTAGTGGGCAGGGTCCCAGACACTGAGGACCTATAGTACTTTCCTGGGCTTACATTCTCCTGAAAAAGGTTTCCTTTCCAGAACTTTCCTTGCATGTTCTCAATGGCTCTGAGTTATTGATAATTCTTAGAATCTGAAAAGTTTACATTGTCTTTCTTTAAAGTTGTTAGAGTAATCACTGGTGACAGCTACCATCGAATGTAAACGTTTGCTAGAGAAATGTAGATGCCAGGAGTAGCTGCCCCCAGGTACAACTGCTAAGAACAGGAACATGAGGGGGTAGTAACGGTAGCGGCCACCCAGAGCCCTCCACGAGTTATGGAAAGAACAGTATTTGAACTTTGCTAGAGTTGCTAAAACCCTTTTGTGTTACTGCAGATGAATGTTTATGTGAATAATAGGATGTCCTGAGCCACATACTTGACACCCAGAGAACATACCATGGCACTTCTCTATGCTCTTCTGAAAAAATATACTAGCAGTCTCCTGCCAGGAAACATGTTGAGACAGAAAGTCCAGAAATTTCCAAGAAACAAGTTACAGCATGGTCCCAGAATTACTAGTTGAGATTAGACCTAGGAAAAGAACTTTTGGAAGAATGTCCAGAACAAACAAAGGCATAATATTTAATTTACACCTCTGACTGAGATAAATGTAGACTATTTTGAACAATTCTAGCTGTTACATTTTAAAGAGAAATCTTGTCAAAAAAGAGTGAAATAAAAAGTAATATGAAGGATGTGAACTATCTGGAAAACATACTACATGAGGCAAGTTTGAAAGAATGAAAGATTTCTCCATTGAAAGAAATAAAATATGTGGGAGGGAAAAATACCTACTTAAAGAGCTGTTTTTGGAAAGGGGATAGTTTCTATTATGCTTAAATAGTATAACAAGAATCGACAAGTGGAATTTTATAAAGATGCTGTTTTGGTGCAATACAAAATTCTGGAACAATATTGTATCAGTACCTATAACTCTGAGTGTTACACACCTTTAGCAGGACATGGAAATACAATGCGTTGACTGGCCAGTTGTTCTTGAAATGGAATGTTAAAAGGAGGTTCAAGATCTTCCATTGTAGGTGGTTCTATTAGAAAAATAAATGCGCTATCAAAAGCTTTCCTTGGACAAAGGTGGTGAAAGTCTCTCACAGCATCATTGACCACTTGGATCAGTTCACTGTTATTTCTCCTGATTCTGTTTTTATGTAGGATTCATATTAACAGCTGTGTGATCTTTCTACCTACGTGTGACCCATGGATTTAAAACACAAAGTTTCCCAAACAAAATTCATTATTTTATGTTTCTCTTGGTCCCATTCCGATTCCCTTATTTCTTCAGTTAAGGCATTATGATCCCTTCACTTCTCTTTTTCCTTTTACTCCTAATACACCCATTTAATCACAAGGTATCATGTATGTTCATATATAAATTTGTATCTTTTTCTCTATCCTTACAATCGCCACTTATTTCAAACCTGCACTCTTTTCTTACCAAAACTATGTCAGTAGCTTTCTTATTGGGCTCCTATTATCAAACATACTCTCCTTTGGATTGATATTCTACACAGTCTGTAGAATACTCTCTTTGAAACACAAATCAGTTTTTGTATGTATGCAGAAGATTGTTATATAGATGTCAAATTTTCCCACTTGGTTACAAACACAAAGGCTCAATAAGATTTGTTAAATGAATGAATGAATGAACCGGCCAAACTCTCCATTTGTGTTGTAGCCACTCATAAAAAATATTGCAGTGTGCCTGGTACTAAGGACTGTGCTAAGTACTATGCCTGCTTATTCTTTTCTTCTTATCTTTGTGCTAGTATTGACTCTGATAGGAATGCTCTACCCCCTTGAGTCCCATAAGGCTGATTTCTTCCAATCAATCGCTCTCTAGATATCACTTCTTCAAAGAAGTTCTTGACAATCCAACCTAAAGCAACCAACTTCTGCAAGTAACACTCCATTTAAAATTTTTATACTGTACTTCTCATCTATATGTCTTCTTTTTTTTCTTTGCTTTCTGTCTACTCAGACTAGGACAGGCCATGAAAGCAGGGGGTTTTCCTTTGTCATTACTTTCTTACTCCCGCCTACAATATAACAGAACACTGACAGGAGCTCAATGCATATTTGTTGCTTGAAGGAATAGATTTTGACCTTTAAAGCCTCAAAATAAGGCTGATGTCAGCAGGGAGCAGTAGACTTCCACTTTCTAAGAATTAATTTTGAGTGCATTCTATCAGTATGGGGTGAAACTGTACTCTAACCACTGCCCACCATTTTTCTCAAACCAGAGGGAGTCTGCAGGGCATTATGTAGAACTATTTTCACTACAGACATCATCCATGATTTCATTTCAAAAGTAAACATGAAAATGCATGTAGCTTTGGTAATAGTATGGTTTCATTTCCTTCCAGAATGATTTCCCTTTCAAAGTTAAAGATCCTAAAGAATCTTCATGATCTAAGACTACACAAGATTATAGGTCCTATATGGACTTCAGGAGTTTCCCACCACCACCTCTAGTATACACATACTTTCCTCTGTTAAACATCACCTTGGACTTGTAGCGTTATCTCTGTTTCATCACTGCCTGCTATACTAGTAGCGACGCATGTATATATGCCAGCATCTGAGAGTGTGGCTTGATTGATGCTTAAAGTTCCATCTGGATCACTACGGTGCTGCACTCCATCAGCCAGTACAGCCTGCCCCCCTTTAAACCAGGTGACCACAGGAAGAGGCGACCCTTGAGCATTACAGGGAATATCCACTCGATGACCAACTTGGACTTTCATATGTTTAGGGCCATGTTGTATCTTTGGAGGAACTAGAAACAACAACAAGTATTAGTAATTCAATATTTTTTTAAAGTCCTTTATTTTCTCACTCTAAATGAGAGCCCTTTACTAAGAAGCAGTATGGAAAAGTAAAGCAATCTCAAGATTGGGCCACTTGCTACCTGTGCAATCTTGGATAAATCATTAAACTTCCTTTGTTTTGTTTCCTTAAGAAAAGAAATAAAATACCAGTAGGAAATAAGACATAATAAATATAAAACTCTTACTTTCAAACTTGAAGATACAAAGTATTTTATAATACTAAGTTTTTGTTAGTTTATAAAGAAGTTAAACTGTTCAAACCATCTTAAAAGGCAATCTAGATGATTTCTATAACATAAGAGAGTAAAACAAACACTATTTCTCTCCATGTTTTCAGTTCCTTCTCTGGTACTGTTTTGTGGAAGAATTAGACAATAAGAAAGAGAACTCATAAAACCTTTGCTAATTTGGGAGAAGATTACAAAAACCTCTAGTATTTCCCCTTACTTATATTGCTTTAGCAATTTAGAGGTTGTCTATTAAAACTGGAAAAATATGTGTGCTTTCCACATTTATACCATTGAGTTCTGTAGAAGAAAATTGAGCCATCAGGATAAAATTAGACTTTATGTATCATATATCCTCCCCAAGGCCCATTCTTTTTCTGTTTTTCTTCAATTTAATATCTATTAAACACTTTCTAAAACTCATCACTCGTAGCAAACTTTTAAATTTGATATTATTACCATTATTTTAAGAATAACAAAAATAAAGATAAGAGAGGTTAGCTAATATGCTTCACATTCTAGAGCTCTTCAGTAACAGAACTCTTACCTGATGCCAAAATCCATGGTCATTAGGTTATTATTGTAGAGACTGATTGGAGAGTAAATACAGGTCATATAGTTTCTGGACAATTTCTTCTGATATTTGAACATCTACCACCATACCTGGCACAGAGTATGTAATCAAAGTGCCAAATGAATGAGTAATTACTTGATGGACTGTAATATGGTGTGGGAATAAAGCACACCACCCAGAGAGTTCTGAAGTAGTCAAAAAATCCTAAGAAGTAGAATTTTTTACAGTTGCTGAAGACTGAAACAATTAAGCTCTTCTTTGAGAATCAAATTAGCTTCTATCAGTCTAAGCACATTTTTTTCTATTGCCTACCAACAGCAAAAATTCTAAGTGACTATGGACATCTAGAAAAATTAAAATACAAAAATTTAAGATTGGTTATTTGAAAAAGGAAAAATGCCTTCAAAACTTACCATGGACACTTAATTTAACAGACTGAGTCACATTTCCAGCAATATTTGTGGCCACACAAAGATACATCCCACTATCTGAAATTCGGGTCTCAGTGATTTTCATTGAACCAGAAGGGAGGAAAGTATGTCTAAAAAGACAAAAAAAAAAATGAGACCATAGAACATGACAGTTCAAATATCCCTATACGACTACACAGCAGTGTAAAGTTACTACGCCGCAAAGAATTCCGAAACCATTCTCCCATCTGCAATGCATATCTATATATCACAAAAGTGAAGAATTTTCATTTCTTGTGTATTCTGCATGACGTTCTTGAAAACACAAAACTAGTTTTCTTTTAAACTTTCAGTCTAACCTGATGGTCTAAAATCGTCAAATAATTTAACATCTTTCTGCATTAACAGGTTGCAGCTTAACAAAGTGAATGCATATGTACCTTAGTAAGTTTGGAACGTTGTATTATATTCATAAAATATTTAGTGTATCAAACAAATAAAGACAGACAAAAGTACAAATGTTTTCAAATATAGTTTGAACATATTCCTCAGATCAAATAATGACAGTACATGAACCAGACCTACATATAAAAATGTTATTACCGAAAACTTTCCAAAAGACTGAAAAGAAATACTTTTAGCACATAAAACAGACAAAAGCTTGTTATCAAGAACAAACACCAAATTCCTACATTCAATATGAAAAACCAGCAAACTGAGTTGCCTATTTAAAGAGGCAATTCATGGATAACACGAAGGACCATCAGGCAAATGTGTGCCCAGTTCACTTTAAGCCAGTCACATTAATATTAAAACAGTGAAAACAAATATCCATCGACTAGCTAAAATTATTTAGGTCAATTAATGCCATACACTCACTAGAAAAAAGAAAACTGATACACCTATATGTGTTTTGTGGAAGGTAAAGCAGCACTGCCCCTTTGAAGAGCAATGTTTTGTTTTGCTTTGTTTTGTTTTGTTTTGTTTTGCTTTGCTTTGAGACAGGGTCTGATTATGTAGCACAGGCTGGCCTCAAACTGGAGGCAATCTTCCTGCCTCAGCCTCCTGAAGGCTGGGATTAAAGGCATGCACTACCACACCTGATTTGAAGAGCAATTTAGCAATATCTACAGTGCTGGAAATAGGAATTAGTTCTGATCAGAAATTATAATACTGCTTACAGATCCTAAAGAAATTCATGCGTGTGTACATGCATATAAAAAAGTACTCACTAAAGTATTTATTTGTAAAAATAACCAAACCGTAACATTCATAAATAGGGAACAGATAAATAAAATGTAGATTTTTCATATACCAGTTAGAATGAGTAAATTAAATTTATACAAATGCATAATATTGAATAAGTGCTGATGTAATAAAATAGGTAGTAAAATAATAATGTTACAATGGCAAAATAAAAACATGCACATGAAGCAATATTAAAACCCAAAAACAGCGTGTACCGATGCACATGAAATTTGGGGTAGTGTTTGCCCTAGGAAGAAAAAAAAAATTCTGACTGGGGAAGGGAAAAATAGAACTTCAATGTTATCTGCAATACTGTATTTCTTATTCAGAAATCTTCAATAAAAATCATTTTATAAAGAAAAAGTAAAATTATGCTAAGTAATTCTTGTCTTTTTTCCTAACTAGTGGTACAGAAACGATTTATGATCAGAAACAATTTATGATCAGTGGTACACAAATACAATTTCATACCTTTATAATTATATATCAATGAGTCTAACAAGTGATAGAGATAACAATTTTTATTCCACCACTAAACTGTGACTTGATGTTGCATTAAGTTAGAAATTTAGAACTAGAGACAGAGGATGTAAAATGTACATTATCATATATAATTCTCTCATATAAACATCATCTTCAGGACACAAACAGGACATTTATGGTGTGATTTAAAAATATGGTAAAGGTACACATTTTTAAAAAAATGTATTACAATAAAAGACACATTGCCATTAATTCCATCAAAATACACCCTGCCACATCAAGCACACTTATACCATTGGTCTCGCTGCTTGCTGAAGCAGTTCTGAAAATTTGATTTCTGAATCTTTAATTTTGCTGCCTTGACGTCCTGAACTGATTGAAAATGTTTGCCTTTCATTGATATTTTGACTTTGGGGAAAAGCCAGAAGTCATATGTTGCCAGATCTGGTGAATAAGGTGGTCGATCATGTTTTCACAAGTTGACCTTTCCATTGGATGGCACCAAACAGAAGCAGTCACCATAATTTTCATCACATCTCATAAAAACACTCACGACAGAGGACTTGGAGAACATCTTCAGAAATCAGCAAGAACGATGGGATAGGTAAGTATGTTTGAAGCAAGGGGGAATACTTTCGGGGGGATCAATGGCAATGTGTCTTTTACTGTAATAAATTTTTATTTACATATTTATCATATATTTTATCATACTCTCAGGTTAAGAAAGATTCCTTGAAAAAAATTGCTAAAAGTTTTGGGCAAGCTTTAAGCAGCTTCACAGAAAAGTTTATATTCATACCTTGATGGTAACGAAGGTTGTATTCTTAAAAGTTGACAATTTTTTTTTCTGCCACTTCCCTTAGCCTCTCAAATGTATCATGTTGATGAGCTTTTGTTAGTGTTTTTTTGTTTTTGTTTTTGTTTTTTGGCACATATGAGAGAGAGAGAGACAGAGAGAGAGAGAAAGGCCTTTATTGCAGGGCATGGGAGGGCTGCAGAAGAGTGCAAGATGCCTCAGAAAACGGGGAGTTGGGGAATGGCCTTTATGGAGTTGGGTTGGAGGTGGAGCACTTGGGTGGTTGCAGAGTCTTGGGATAAGAGAGGGCTTGATGTGGGAGCGAAAAGGGAGTAAGAGGTTTATTCCTAGAAGTAGAAGAACACAGAAGTTACTTTCGGAGAGATAAGTTGCTTCTCGGGGCCCAGTAACAAGTTGGGCAGACATCATATTAGAGATACCTAAGCCCCAGGCTGGCAGAATCTGTCAGCTTTTATTTACAAGAGGGTTTAATTGATAAGATTTACAAAATCATCTACTGAAAAAGAAGGCCCAGGTATTACAGTGGCTATTACGTTCTATTGCTCTTAAGGGGTTAACAACTCTGAGCTGCACACACTGGGCTAACAAGAACCTACTGACAAATCTGGTTCATTTTAATAATCGCCTTATAAAATGTACCAGTGGGAAATTGTGGCAGAGCTGAGTCTTAGCATTTCTGACAATAAACAATGATTTAGAAGGCATATATATCTTCAGTAGGCTCAGATGTACATGTGAGTTATCTTAAATGTAAAAGTTTTTCAATCTAAACAGGTACAAGCAATCTGTCCCCAAAAGTTAGTATTTCCATGTGCAGCGATTCATTTCAGATCTCCTACCTAGGGGAGAATGGAGAGATGAGCTGAGTTTCTTTGGCCCAGGTAATTACGGGTGGGGGTAAGCTCTTCACTTCGCATGGAAGGGTCACCTCTTCCCCTGCTAGCACAGAGATCTCCACGGGCTTATCTTGGGACAGTCCTTGGTGTTCTCCAAACACTCTGGGCCTTACTAAAATAAACACACATTGTGAAAGGGAAATAATACAGTGAAAACAAACCACAACTTAATTTATATTAAAATGTGGACTCCTACAGATCTTAAGTAATTCCTAAGAAGATGTTATTTATCCCCAAGTTTCAGGACATGTCTAAAACTTTCCATTATTAATTTTATGGTGAAAGCTAAAAGGCAAATAAGGAGCGTATTGCCCTTCATAGTACTTCATCCCAGCACACTGGAACAGGTCTGCAGAAATGTCTTTTCACTACTACCATCTGCGACAGTGACCCCCTCCAGCCAAAGTACAACTCAGACATAGCTGGGACTGAACTATGCGAAGAGTTTTAACTAACCACTGCTAACTAACTGGTGTTAGATGTCATAAACATACTTCTTGGGAAAACACCATAAAAATTTTCCAGAAGGCTATATAATTACTTTCCTGAAAATGGGAATCTAAGTAGAGGCAATTTTAGTTGGCAGTAGAAAAACAAAAATTGTTTTTGGTAAAAATATGAACTTAGAAGAGTGATTCCCTGTGGGGGTGCAGCTGTTGGTAATGATACTTGGGAAAGAGCTGTGTGTTCTGCACAGAGAGACAGAGGCAAAGGAAAACTTTCTTCAGTGGTTCTCACCATAGACTGTCAGCTGCACTTTCCTTTTGGCGTACCCTGCAGCATTAGTAGCTGTGCAGACATACTCTCCACTCTCCTCACCTCCAGGTGACACCACATACAGACTGCCATCAGCCCCTGCTGAAAACTTTGCACTGCCAGTTGGAATTAGCTCTCCTTTCTATAAACACAATAAGACGGAAGGTTTTAAAATGGTAATAAAGGAGTGACTTCAAGTTGGACGAGGAAGAAAGAAAAGCATCTCCAAGGGAGAAAACAAGATTTTTAAAAAATGCTCAGTAAGAGTTATCTATATGACAAACCAAAAAAATGAAGGTACTAAAAGTAGTATTTCTCCCTACCAAATCACGTCCCTTTTATCCTTGATCTTCTGATCAAGGGTCGGGATAACAGTAGTAGCAATGAATGGCACAGGCTGGCTTATTCTGTACCAGGCTCTGTTTTGTACTTTACATGAACGAATTAGCTACTTTAAAACTTACAACAATCTTGAAGGGTAAGAACTATCACAACCTCTACATTACAGTTCAGTCTACTAAAGCATAAGGACAGAAGGGTACGGTAACTTATAGAGGACCACAAAACTAGTCAGTGGTAGAGCTGGGTTTAGAGACCCAAGAGTTAGGGTCTAGAGCCCAAATTCTTAACTACTTTGGCCACAGGACAAAGGCAGGCTGGGAAGACGTGATGTTCTCATTTTGCTTAAAATGCATTAAACTTCTACATCATGTCAAATACTGTGCAGTCTGGAGACCAGCTTTATCACTGTATTTTTGTGTCCAGAATATACAAATGCTAACCTTTTTATGTATGTGTATATGCTAGCACCACTTTCTGCATATTTTAGAGATTTTTTTAAGATGAATAAATTTAGGTGGCATGGAAAGGCACTAATTATATAAATACCACGGTTCATTATTATGTCATTATCTTTTTTTCTTTTTTGGAACCAGGAATCGAACTCAGGATGTCATGCTTGTTAGGCAGGCACTGTGTCACTGAGCTATACCCCCAGTCCCTATTATGTTAATATTTTATATTAGCTTTATATGTGCCAGATTCAAGTTAAGTTACAGAGTACACGCCACCTTAGTGACCATTCAACGGTGAAAAGAACTTCCTAGGAAGTAGGGTCCTCTTCACTGGAAGAATTCAAGTGAATAAATGTTTGAACACGAGTCTCATAATTTTTAGGTATACATGGGACTTGTGACTGTACTATAAAAACGTATACCAAAAAAAAAATCCACGCAGTTATGTCATGGATGGAACCATAAAAGATTTTAGCACTATTACCTACCCAATGCTTAGGTTACATTAAAAACATGATTGTTCCGTGGGACAGCTTGTGTACCAAGAACTGTTCTAAGGACTCCATATGGTATACTAGATCTTGCTCTACTCCTTGTCATGTACCCTCAGTCTCCTAATTTCAGCACAGCTCTATGCTCTGGTCGTATTTCTCAAAAGCAAGTCTTTGCCTTTTTTGCAGGAGGGTTTTATCCAAAGCCCCAGAAGGTCTGGTAGCCTGCGCACAGGCAGCCAGGAAATACAAGGATGTTACCTCTTCTGGGGCCACATGTCCAGTATACATGTCTCACTTCCTGTCCATCAGAGGGATCCTTTTGAGATGGATCTATCTACCTGGCTTACCCAAGAGCCCCTAGCACCTGGAGGTTTATCAGACTACGTACAGAGGAAGCCAGCTTAGTGCAGCACTTTATTAGCTTCCTGTCCATCTGGCCCTCACTTCCTTATTCTTGGGTTCCAAGCCTCTGGCACTCACTTTCCCAGTAAAATCTACTTTTGGAGGAATATCATTAGGTATATCATTTACCTTGCTCCAGACAATAGATGGTTGAGGAATTCCACTGGCTTTGCATGGTAATGTTATTGGAATGCCTTCAATTGTACTGAGTATCTGCTGCCCATGCTGAATGGTTGGCAGAACTGAAAAGGAAAGTAGGATTCAGAAGCTGAGCACTTGTTCTTCCGCTTAGTATCATATGCTTAAAATTGAACTTTCTTGGGGATGTGCTTAACTTTTGTGAAATTGAGCAATGATTTTAACATATTCTGATAGAGATGTAAAATAAACAATGAAATTAAAAATAGCAATAATCTGAACAAATTTAATAGAAATCAGGTAGTGGACAATGTCTAGTATACTGAGGTTTTCTAACAAAAAATGAGAGGACTGAAGAATATTTATTTTTTTCTGGAAATCCAAGACAAGTTACACCCTCATTCCATTCTACCTTTTATCATTGTCCCTGTCCCTTACCTATTAAACTGCAGTGAGATGACATAAACCCATCTTCAGAGAAATAGACTGGATAACCACTCTATAAAAAAATACCTGTCTATACATAAGAATCACCTAGTGAGTTACCATGTTTAACTTAAAGGAAAAAAAATGATTTGTTTTCATCAAAAAATTCAACAGTGAAACTTGAAAGACTTACAGTTTACATTTAAAATTCTAAAGTAGAATTGCAAGTCAATATTCTAAACAGAATTGCAAGTCAATATTTTCCAGTAAGAATAATTTATATCTGACTTTAGAAAGCAACCTAAAAATTAATATTATATGAGTACTGTTGAAGCAAGAGAAATGGAAGAATGTTAATCACTCCCTTCTGTGTGCATCACAATTAGTCAGAACAAACTCATACACAGAAATGGTCAATACTCAAAGTTCTCAAAATAATGACTTTGATTAAAGAAGTTTCCACATGTGAACATTTCTAACAGTGTGATGAACATAATAAAAGTCTGATATAATCCAGACATTTCCTTTGCATCTCCTGGGAAGATGGGACAGGAATGCTCCCTGGAGCTCAATCACTCACCATGTTGCTTGCTTAAAATCAAAATTTTCCAGAACTGTCATCCTACCCTAGAGTAGTAGTTTGCTAAAATGGGAGATACCAAAGATTTCAGTACAAAAAATTCCTTAAAAGGCTTAATTTAAGTATACAATATACTCATATTTTCCTATGGCTGAGCTGACCTTGTTCTTTAGATAATTTCTTCTTAAAGAATTGGCTACTCACTACCGCAAGAAATTTAATTTTAAAGATCGTGATGGAGTCTTCAACTTTCAAATATGCTGTCAATTTGTGGCAACATGAAATAAGCCATTTTCTTAAATCAATATTAAGTTTGACAGCTATAAGGAAAAGTGGTAAATTTAGCCCAGTTTCAAAATCTGATGACATCTGAGTATGGAAGAACACTTTCTGTCCAGATTGCCAGTCTACATAAATCAATATGACAAATCATTCTGTTGTTATTTCAATTTGCATGCATTCATTCATTTATTCATTCATTCATTATTAGTTGAGAACTTTTAATGAAAATTTTTGAAAGTGGAGAGGCAGAACAAGGAAAGAATGGTACTGCTAATTAATATAAAAGAGTTATATAAAATTGCCATGCTGTATCACAACCATTTGCTAAACGGTTATTAGGTTTAGTTGATGCCAAATGGCTGGATAGATTTTTTAACCTTTTGACTAAATTAGCTGCTCATTTTGGACTAAAACAGACAAAGAACTGCTGTGAAATGACCTCTTAACTTTTTATTATTATTGCTTTTTGTATCATGATAAACTATATTATTGATTTGTTTGTCTTCTCATCCCTCTAATCTGGCAGGAATCACAACTAATTCTGTCACTTCTTTATCCAAGTGAAATCTGTCCTCTGAATCCTTCTTGACACAATATTCTATGCAGTCACTAGAAGATATCACCAAAAGGATATGACAAGAGGGCATTCCTACCTGAGATATTTAACCAATCCATAAGCACTTTCCAGGAAATCTATGCTTTGCTCTCTTTAAAAGTAGTTAGTTCTACAACAATATTCTATTTGCCATTCTGCATTTACTCCATTAGATTATAACTAACTTAGTGTTGCCTTAGTATTTCTTCATGATAATACTTCTTCAGGAATATTTAAGGTAATGTTGGTGGACATCGGTATAAAATTGAGAAAGGTAGAAGAGGAGAAGGGGCCAAAAAAGAAGATGGTCTGCATGTGGTGAAATTTTCGGCAGATCAAACAAAATCTGGAAACTAATGAATTCTAGAGTTCATGTTCTAAATGAAGAATGAATCATTAAAAATAAGTGCTCTGTGCAACTTCCGTCCCTGAGAAGGCCGGTACAAAAAGCTATTTTTAACATTATACTTTTAAAAATTAAAGTAATTTTGCAGTTTTTAAAGGAAATACACAAAAAGTTATGATAATTTCTTAATTTATGAAACAGTCCTGTATTTATTAATGTGTAAAAAAAACCAGTAATTGTTAGTCACAAGTGACTTGCCTCTGAATTTTATTTGTGACCTTTAAGTTCTTTAACATTCAAAAAGATTGTTTGGAGCATACAAGGTGACCTTTAGAAAAGAAAGCTTAGGTCATTCCTAGCTCAAACACAAAGGGGTCATTAGTAAGGGTGTGCTGGTTGCACAATACAAAAAAAAGGCAATTTGGATGGTACATTCAGTTCAGCTTGCTTGAAATTAAAATGCATTTTTAAACATCATGATTTGAAAACTGAATTGTGAATTCACTTTTATCAATGAAGAAGCCACTTACAGAAGTCTTTAACTAACCCAGCTGGTGACTCCCAAGAATGTCTTTTGTTGTGTACACAGGAAAAGAAAATCTGGAAACAGAACTAACAATGTAGATATTGTTCAAGAAATATAAGATAATAATTTGGAGAGATATCTACTTCTTGTAATTAGAAGAAGAGAATTTTATGACTAAAATGTAGGAATCCAGCTTTGAACAAGTTTTTGGAAAAGTTACACTGGGTCTGGCTCTTACCATGCACGACTACAGAGGTACTTTTGTTACTGGTTCCAGCAACGTTACTGGCCACACAAGTATATTCGCCTCCATCCTGAAGCCGAACTCTTTCAATATGGAGGCTTCCATCTCTCCGCACAGTTATGTAAGGATTTTGTACCAACTTAAAGGAATAAAAAGTTATTTTTAATTTAAAAAGGGAATGATTTATTTGTGTCAAAACCAAATCTGCTTTTTATCCCTAACTGCATTATTAAATATAAAACAACAACATAGTTTAGCACCCTTAAGAAAAAGTGATATGCACAAAATGTTACTAATAATCTATCAGTTGCATTTCATAATCATATATCTCCAAAAATGATACCTAATATTTATCTGAGTTTTGCACATGCTTGAAAAATGAAAAAGTAGATCCAATTTGCTTCTTGTTTCTGTAAATTTTGTTATCATTCAGGACTCAAATTTTACTATCGAATTTCTTTTGGTTTAAATTATTCTTTCCCAAGAAGGCCTTATCACTAGAAAGTCACTTTATATTTTTATTTTGATACATAAGTACTTATTCAAGCTGAGAGAAAATTACTTAATCTTAACACCAATACTTGTGAACTTGCAAAATAAAATATTAGCAGATACTGTATGCCACAGGATTGTGCCAGAGAAGATGAGTATATCTTCGGTTAAGAAAGATCATCGCTAAAGCTGTAGCATTTATATAAAATGCATATAGGATATGCTGGTGTTCATTCTTTACAGTGGTGGTGAACCTATGGTATGGATGCCTCAGAGGGCTGTTTGTTATCAATAAAAGCCCTAAAAGTTTCACCATCACCGTGAGATACGCTAATTTTAAGTGAGGCATGCAATTTTCCCTGAGGCTTTTATACAAATATGAACAATTTATAACTTCTTACATGGAGTCATTTCACTTCTAGAGAGGACTTCGGAAAGAGTCATAATATTCCAGAAAAGGGAAGGGGAAATGCTGTGAACTAGAATGCTCTAAACATAGACTGCAAGTTTACTGAAAAATTTCATAGAACTGTGAAAGTTTGCAACACTCGTTCATAATTAAAAATTATGTAGTAAA